>BLBF01000049.1:5719877-5733057 GCA_015471245.1 Laticauda colubrina
TAGAATAGAATAGAATAGAATAGAATAGAATAGAATAGAATAGAATAGAATAGAATCCTTTATTGGTCAAGTGTGATTGGACACACAAGGTATTTGTCTTGGTGCAAATGTTCTTAGTGTACATAAAAAGAAAAGATACATTCGTCAAGAATCATAAGATACAACACTTAATGATTGTCATAGGGTACAATAAGCATTAAATCATACTAGGAAACAGTGAATATAAATCGTAAGGATACAAGTAACAAAGTTACAGTCATACCGTCACAAATGGGAGGGGATGGGTGATAAGGAGTGATGAGAAGATTAACAGTAATAGTAGTGCAGACTTTGTAAATAGTTGGACAGTGTTGAGGGAATTATTTGTTTAGCAGAATGATGGCATGTCTAGTTGTTCTGGTGTGCAGTGCTCTATAGCGTCGTTTTGAAGGAAGGAGTTGAAACAGTTTATGTCTGGGATGTGAGGGGTCTGTAAATATTTCCACAGCCCTCATTTTGACTCATGCAGTGTACAGGTCCTGAATTGAAGGCAGGTTGGTAGTAATTGTTTTTTCTGCAGTCCTAATTACTCTCTGAAGTCTATGTCTGTCCTGTTCGCTACAGTGCTTCAGTGGTAATTCGGTTTTAGCAAAATCTTTACTAAAATCTTAGTGTTGCTTGCTGGACCAAGTTTATGGTTGAGCTGGGTTTTGAACTGGACTTGGGTTAGATACTAGAACTCAACAGAGACATAGCTGGTTTGTAGTACGGAGTTCATTTTTTTATTATTTGAGAACAAACAGATGGAAACCCCAAAGGTGCTTTTTCAGGAGGCAACTTCAGGACTTTTCTTGGTTGTTTTTTTTTTTTTGAAGACATTTTGCTTCTCATCCAAGAAGCTTCTTCAGCTCTGACTGGATGGTGGGGAATGAAAGGATTTATATTCCTTGCAGACAGCTGAGCAAGCAAAGAAAAGGATGCAAATGACCAGCTGTCTGCAAGGAATATAAATCCTTCCATTCCCCACCATCCAGTCAGAACTGAAATAGCTTCTTGGATGAGAAGTGAAACATTTTCATAGAAAAAATAAAAAAAAATCCAGTTGCCTCCTGAAAAAGCACTTTTGGGACAACCATGACCTGGATGACTGAGAATCTCCATGCTGTCAGGGCTCCAACAAATCCACCCTCATTCAAATAAAAAATCTGTACCTGCATCTCAAAGAAAAGTAAATTGATTTATTAGGAGTGGCCATGTGGTTGTTAGCTGGGTGTAGCCAATATAAATCATACCATACAGTTCCCCCTTGATCCTGGTCTTTCCCCCACCCCCTGGATGTGACTTCTCCAATGGGACACATCCATCTCCAAGAGTCATCCATCACACTCTCCAATAACTTTCTTATGCTCCGACAACTTTAGATTACCGAGGTGATTATCTAGGCATTTCAAGAATGCCTTGTTTTCCCCCACTCGCTTTTTCTGACAGCTAAAAAGACCAAAGGAGTATCTGTTTAGTTGAACCATAGACAAAGAGTTAGAAAGACACAGTGCTGCATATTTTCTAGAGTTTGACTATCATTCACAGTGGGCAGTTATAAATAAGCAGTACCAATTATCCATTTTGGCATACAAATGGACTTTTTTGGCTCTTCGTTTTTGTTCTGTTTTCTTGCACCCCACTTAGTGGCATTTAAAAGAGTGAGGAATAAAATTAAACTAATAGAAGGCTACAGAAGGTTTTTTAAAAAAATTCTTATGAAGAATTCATGGTGGGCCTGTCCTAGTTTTGCTGTGAATTGGGTTACTTTATAAGATAAAAATCTTCTTTATTAATTGGAATATTACTGGGGTTCAATTGAAGGTGGGGTTCATTTCATGTAATGACTCCAATAAATAATTTTAATAAAAAGAAGAACCAGATCCAACATTTCTGAAAAGATAAACAAGATAAAATTATTTTATACATACATTATTTTTTTCTCCCAAGGTAGTGCTTAACTGACAACAGTTCGTTTACTGACTGTTTGAAGTTACAAAGGTACTGAAAAAAATGACTTATGACTGTTTTCCACATTTATAATCCTTGCAGCATTCCCCATTATCTTGTGATTTACATTTGGGTGCTTGACAAGTGGATCATACTTATGACTGTTCTGACCAAGGCTTCCGAGACCGTAATTAAGCACACACTTATTTTAAAAACAAATCTTGTTTTATTGTAACACTGGGAATTATTTTCATTCCCAGCCAGTAATGAATCTTAAACAGTCCTTTGAGATAAGCACCCACATTGCTTTCCTGTGAAGTGCTGCCAATAACAGAAGTATCAAATGAACTAGAAAAAAAAACCAATCAAAGAACTTCAAGAATGAGTCTGAACCAAACAAATGACTTTGCTTTCTGGAAAGGTTACTTGACCTTTGCCTGTCCCACTTCTCTTCTCCTTATATACCAATTACTGCATCTCAAATGATCCATCTGTTCAAATACTGAAGTTTGTTGATGATACAACAGTGATTGGTCTCATTCGAGACAACGATGAATCTGCATACAGATGGGAGGTTACACAACTTGCCTCATGGTGTAACCAGAACAATCTGGAACTGAACACACTCAAAAGCGTAGAAATGTTGGTAGACTTCAGAAGAAACCCTCCTATACTACCACCTCTTACAATACTAGATAACACAGTATCAGCACTAGAGACCTTCAAATTTCTAGGTTCTACTATATCACATGACCTAAAATGGACACCTAACATCAAAAACATCATCAAAAAAGCACAACTAAGAATGTTCTTTCTGTGCCAATTCAGAAAGCTCAAACTGCCCAAGGAGCTGCTGATCCAGTTCTACAGAGGAATTATTGAGTCTGTCATCTGCACCTCTATAACTGTCTGGTTTGGTTCTGCAACCCAACAGGACAGACACAGATTTCAGAGGATAATTAGGACTGCAGAAAAAACAATTACTACCCACCTGCCTTCAATTGAGGACCTGTATACTGCAAGAGGCAAAAAGAGGGCTGTGAAAATATTTACAGACCCCTCACATCTGGGACATAAACTGTTTCAACTCCTTCTCTCAAAACGACACTATAGAGCACTGCACACCAGAACAACTAGACACAGGAACAGATTTTTCCTGAAAGCCATCACTCTGCCAAACAAATAATTCCCTCAACACTGTTCAACTATTATAAAGTCTGCACTACTTTTACTATTAATCTTCTCACCACTCCTGATTACCCATCCCCTCCCACTTGTGATTGTAGGACTGTTACTTTGTTGTTTCTATCCTTACGATTTATATTGACTGTTTCCTAGTATGATTTGATAGTTAATTGTATCCTATGACTATCATTAAATGTTGTACGTTATGATTCTTGATTCTTAATGAATGCATCTTTTCTTTATGTATACTGAGAGTATTTACACCAAGGCAAATTCCTTGTGTATCCACTCATACTTGGCTATTAAAGTATTCTATTCTATTATACCTTATGGGAGGGGCAATCACCTCCCAGCCTTACTCCCGACTCGCCCCTTTTGTTTCAGCTACTCTCGCCTTCTAGCAGCTCTGCACACATGTGCCCTGGGAACAGGCTTCCCTTGTTCCTCTACCTTGCTGCTGTCTGACTCTGGAGGCTCCAGAAGCAGCACCTCACTCCCATATGGTCTGGCCCCATCTCTGCATCGGACACAGGAACCTCGTCTGAGTCCTCTCCAGACTCCTGGACTGGTCCCTGTTCTTTCCCACTGTCCAATTCTGCTGCCGTCTGCACCGGCTGCTGGCAGACCGCAACAATGATGTTTGAGGGGTCACATGAGATCCCCTTTTGCTACAAGCAAAGTCAATGGAGAAGCCAGATTCACTGAACAACCATGTTACTAACATAATAACTGCAGTGATTCACTTAAGAAAAGTGGCAAGAAAAGTCATACAATGGGGCAAAACTCACATAACTACGCTGGCACAGTGGTTAGAGTGCAGTACTGGAGGCTACTTCTGCTACCTATCGGCTGCCTGCAATTTGGCACTTCCAGTCTCACCAGGTTCAAGGTTGACTCAGCCTTCCATCCTTTCAAAGTCAGTAAAATGAGGACCCAAATTGTTAGGGGCAATAGGCTGACTCTGTAAACTGCTTAGAGAAGGTTGTGAAGCTCTGTGAAGCAGTATATAAGTCTGTGAAGTGGTATTCAATTTATAGCTATTGCTGTAACAAATTTCTTACTTTGCAACATAAATTTGGGGCTCCATTGTGGATGTACATTGAGGACTATGCCTTTCAAATAAATACTTTTATTCAAAATACTTTGATAGAACAGACTTAAGCAGCATCCCTGGAGACCCGAGTGGAGATTGGTTGGCTAATATCTTTGGCAGAGATCTATGGATTACTTTCTTTTACCCCGAAAATGTTGCAATAAAAGCTTATGCAGTTTTGATGTCTCCTGGTGTGGCTATTAAAATTCCAGGCCAAACTAGAAATAAATTAGCATCCAAGGAATCGCAGATTAATGGAACGCTAATAGGATTCTATTGTACAAAAAGGGTCATCGTATAATTAGGAAATGTTTAGTGCAATGTCAAAGCACAGTTCAGTTTGGTTAAAACAAAGTGACAAATGCTGGTGTGGAGCAATGACTGGGGGAAAAAAATTATGCGCAGACCTACCCAAGTGGGTAGTTTTACTCCGGCAGCGTATGCTTGTTGATGTAGCCCAGGGATCTGATGGAGGCTAGAACCGTTAACTAGAAAAACCGAAGCAGCTGTTGTGTGCTGAGCTTGAACTGAACATCTGAGCACAGTCAAAATCAAGGGCGGCTCATAGGTTCTTAGAAGAGATCCCAGTTTGCTATTTTGTGGAAATACACAACATTATCAAGCTGATAGCTTCCACATCAAAGCAAATGCAATATTGAAGGCCAGGCTTGTGGGAAAACCAGGATAAGACTCTTGAATGATAACCACCAATAGGCACAGTCAGTTGCTTGTTCAAGCAGAGGGGATGATGGGAAGCTCTTACCAAGCCTCAGGCTGAGCGTCACTTCCCACCCTGCTGATGAGCAACATATAACCCTTCTGTCATGCCCTGGAATTGGAGTCCAATTCTGAGGGGGAGATTGAGCAGCTGACAGGGAGTGGGTGTGTGGATCCGGTGGCTGTAGAAGAAATGGGGGAAGGGCACAGTCCAGCTGAGCATTCAGAGGAAGACCCAGGGCCACCCCCTTTTCATCCTAGGGCACGCAGGGAGGAATGGAGAAGGGAGCCACATGGCTTACGGGACAGGAAAGGGCCCTGATCCCCTTCATGGGCTGCAGATAGGAAGACTGTTTAAAAGGGCAAACTACGCATGGCAAAGTTGCTGGAAACAAAGTGTGCATTAATTTTGTCGAGGCTTATCTGGGTTTTGGCATCCTCCCAACTGTGGGTGCTGTGTGTGTGTGTGTAAGTCTGCAATTTATCATCCTGGTCTGTCTTATTAATTACTTCAGCGTAGTTTGTGCTGGTTTTTTAAAAATTTCTAATTATCTTTTCTTTGGATTCTGACTGCATTTCTTCCCTTCGTAGACTGTTTTTGGAAGAGTTTGATCTCCAGGCAAGGATAACTGGATATTGGGGGCCACGATGGAGGCATTAAAGGGGATTTATCTACTTTGGTGACTTTGTTATTTTTGTGCCATGCCCCGGGTCATCACACCTTCAGTAAGGATCATGTATTTGAAGTATGTCGGAAGGATTAGCAACACCATTTAGAGAGGTTCTAATGCTCTCTGAGCTTGGTTGTTTTCTTGCAGACATCTCATTACCCAACTAGGCAACATCACCAGGGCTAGTTTTTAGCACAGATGATGTTCCCTAATTTGGGTAATGAAACATCTGCAGGAAAAGCAAGAGAGAGCACCAAGAACCCCCTCATTTCAACCCTGATCTACAAATATTCTCCTTTATTGGAATGCCATATATAGACTCGGGGCCAACCCTAATGTTTGTAAAGGTAGCAATGAGCTCAAGACTTAACAGTTATTGGTGACAATAGGTTGTTTGAGGACTTTTCTGTTCTGTGGTTTTTCTGAACCACCAAATCTACTCTGCGGTCTGTGATTCCAGAAGTGTTCCAATGGTGCAATTGCCAAACTGCTTAGAATGGGAGGGAGGTCATCGTTGAGTTCATTATCCCAATGAATAATTGTTCTTGGCCACTTCTCTTATTCACAGAAGTAGCTACCCTATTGTGTTAGTTGGAGTCTCTTTACTGGAATGCTAATGAGTAATTTCTTCTTGTACTTTATAGTTTCTCTTTCTCTCTTATTAAACTCTAAACTTTGGATGCAGTTTATAGAAGGGCTCTGGAAGAGATATTAAATATGACTTCATCTTTGTGACTTAACAGACTTTTGCTCATCAGTTTCTGATGTTTGGTTCCCCCAATCTGCTTAAACTGGTTTCCTCAATCTGTTTAAAACTGCTTAAACTGATGTTGAGATTTGGCACTTCAACATTGTCAACTAAGGAAGCAGGCATGAATTGGTTTCTTTCTCTTCGCTGGACATAATCAAGCAGAGGGGGTTGGAGTAAATGACCTCTAAGTACATTCCCATTCTAATATTTCAATTCCTATGTATAGTACAAAATTATAGTTTTCACTCAAACCTCTTTTCCTTTGGTGAGTAGGAATCTGAAGCCACGTGATGCACTTCTTGGTCCTGAAAAAATAGTGAAAGAATAGTCTCTGAATTAGTCAGATTTAAATATTAGCTTGCATAAATTACAGCACAATATTTTAGGAGTGGGAACTTTTATGAAGATCCTCCTCCCATCCCATGTCTGTTTTTATCTTCAGTTCTTGGAAAATGATGTTTTTGTTGAAATGGCAAACAAGCTACCAATTCTGGTTTTTTTTTTAGGATAAAGGTACTGTGTAAATATTTTGTTTTTAAACAATGAAATAGCTTCTTGGTTTACTTCAAGATCCTTGCTAAATCTTTGAAACTCTTTATTTGTTTAGGATCAGTGCACTGTAGGAAAGCTTTTCCCTTGCAATAAATAGGACTTTTTTCCCCCAGTTGCTCCCATCTTCAATATTCTCCTTTCATGGAGGTCTAATAATATCATTCTCATCATGGTTCCTCCAGATGTTGAATTCTTAAATTCTTTGAGCTTCAGACATTAGTTTGGTTGATGAAAACTACAGTCCCAACATCTGGAGGTAATCTGATCATTGAAAATAATTATCTACCAGTTCCCTTTGCATATCTTAGATAAATAAAGACAATTGTATGATGTTAACATTGTCCCAAAGGTGTTTTTCAAAAGTCATTGGGACTGTCTTGATTTTTTTTCCTTAAAAATATTTCACTCTTCATCCAACAAGCATCTTCAGTTTTTTTCAGATCTTCAGAACTGAAGAAGTTTCTGGGATGAGAAGCAAAATGTTTTCAAGGAAAAGAAAAACCCAAGAAAGTCCAGTTGCCTTTTGAAAAGCATCTTTGGGATAACCATGACCATGACAATCAACCTACAGAGAATCTCCATAGATGTTAACATTGATTTTAATTTGAAGCTTAGTTTTAAATTGAAGGTTCCTTTATGTGCACATTATTGTATTGTGCACTGTTGCCCGACTGGTCTTTCTCCAGGACAGGGGTGTCAAACTCAAGGCCCATGGGCTGGATCCGGCTTGCAGGGTGCTTAGATCTGGCCCATGGGGCCGGACTGGAAATATCAAAGGCCCAGCCCATGATGCCTCTGCCAGCCTGTGTTTGGCCTCTACAGCCTCCTGCAGCACTCTGCTAGCTGAAAATGGGCTATGGGGCAGAAGGTTGCAGGAGGCTGTCCAGGCCGAAAATGGGGCATGGGGAGCATGGGGGGCTCGATTTGGGCTGGCCGGGTGCTGCAGGAGGGGTCTGTACCATTTCTCCTCCCCCCCCCGGGAACAACAGTGATGATCCAGCCCTCAAAAGAAATCCAGTTTGACACCCCTGCTCTCGGATTTTCATCATGTGACTAAAACTTAGTGGCGCTTCCGTCTTTTATGGAAGGATCTTAAAGCAAAATAGAATAGAATAGAATTCTTTATTGGCCAAGTGTAATTGGACATACAAGGAATTTGTCTTAGTGTAAATACTCTCAATATACATAAAAGAAAAGATACATTTGTCAGGAGTTGAGAATCATAAGGTACAACACTTAATGATAGTCATAGGGTACAATAAGCAATCAATCATACTAGGAAACAGTCAATATAAATCATAAGTATACCAGCGACAAAGTTACAGTCATACAGTCACAAGTGGGGGTGGGGTGATAAGGAGTGATGAGAAGATTAATAGAAATAGTAGTGCAGACTTTGTAATAGTTGAACAGTGTTGAGGGAATTATTTGTTTAGCAGAGTGATGGCTTTCAGGGGAAAAACTGTTCTTGTATCTAGTTGTTCTGGTGTGCAGTGCTCTATAGTGTCGTTTTGAGGGAAGGAGTTGAAACAGTTTACGTCCGGGTTGTGAGGAGTCTGTAAATATGCACATTAATGCATATCATATCAGCCAAGAAATTCCTTTTAAGCACAAGGTAATCTTAAGGTCAGTCTCTTGGCTGCTGGTAATTTGAGCAATGGAGACCATCTAAAATCACTTTGATGTAAATGTCCCTTTTGAATTTAACAAGATGTTACAGATGATTAGGAGTCTTGGTTTTTATGGCTAATTGTAATGGAAGTAGCTTAGCCTGAAAGCAAGAATGGGTGTTTACAAGACACTGTAAAACAAGAACAGAAGACTTTCCATTTATATCTCCTAAACCAGAGGTCTCCAAACTTTGCAACTTTAAGACTTGTGAACTCCAACTCCCAGAATAACCGGCTGAAAAATTCTGGGAGTTGAAGTCCACATGTTTTAAAGTTGCTAAGTCTGAAGACTCCTGTCCTAAACAGACAGCCACTTCCCTTGAAACAAGAGAAAGTTAGGAAGAGGAGCAAAGGTATCAAGGAAAAGTCACTTTAATGTGCTCATTGATAGAAATGGGGAATACAATATAAACTTACTCAGTTTCTGAGATTCTGGAACCTAGCTCATATTTTACTGACTAAAGACGCCATGTGACAATTTTACTTTCTTGGTTACTAATAGGGGGCTCGACACTAATCTTAAAATCCTCTTAATCCACTCTCTAAATCTCTCTTGACTTAAAGGGGAGTTGGCTAACAGGTTAAAGAAACAAATGGAACACCTAGCTGTTCCTGTGCAGTAATGTTTTGCAAATGTTCTTTTTTCTAAACTCAGAGAATTTCAGTCTCTAGGTCTTCCTTATCTGATGAGGAAACCACGGTTCCAGGCAAGACAGAATAGTTCCAGAGAAGTACAAACTGAACTCTCTATCACCCCTGGCAGAGGAAAAGTAGATGACCAGGATAATAGAAAAACATTCAAACTATTGTCTATTGAGATTATCAAACATCGAAGTCATGGTTGTCCCAAAGCTGCTTTTTCAAGAGGCAACTGGATTTTCTGGATTTTCTTTGAAGATGTTTCACTTCTCACCCAAGAAGCTTCTTCAGCTCTGACTGGATCCAAGACTGGATCCTTCCATTCTCCACCATCCAATCAGAGCTGAAGAAGCTTCTTGGATGAGAAGCAAAATGTCTTCAAAGAAAATCCAAAAAATCCAGTTGCCTCTTGAAAAAGCATCTTTGGGACATTCAAACTATTGTTTCCATTATTTTGTGCATGGTTATTTATTGGTGTCTCCTTGTTTGTTGCATCCTTCACAGTTGTATTTCTGAAAAGTGGAGAGAAAGAGAAAGAGAGAGAGATCCCCTTTCTAATTTCCTCAGTACAGATGGAGCTATTTATTTCACATTGACATAATGCTACTGGGAAAAGCCATCAGATGGTTTAGCTGTGAGTCTTATCATTATGTGAAGATAGCAATAGGACTTAGACTTATATACCACTTGACAGTACTTTACAGCCCTTTCTAAGCAGTTTACACAGTTAGTATATTGCCCCCAACAATCTGGGTCCTCATTTTACTCAGAAGGATGGAAGGCTGAGTCAACCTTGAGCCTGGTGAGATTTGAACTGCCAAATTGCAGGTAGCAGGAAGGAAGCAGAAATAGCCTGCAGGACTGCACTCTAACCACTGCACTGCCATGGCTCATATAAAGCAGTAAAGATATCCACCTTTACAGGATGGTACCACTGAAGTCATGTTCTAATGTGTAGAAGTTGAAGATCTGGATCGGGAGACAACAGGCTGAAATTGAACTCAAGGAAGATGGAGTTATTGTTTGTCCACAAGGATTTCCTATTGGGTATCTCTTGTTGAAGTGTCATGAACAGGGTAGAGACCACAGCCAGTGGGGTTTGCCCAACTGGAAACCGAATGGAACTTGTGCCTTACCTGAATTGGAGATTATCTAGATTGGGTTGATTGAAAACTATCATGTAGTGAATCATGCCTTCATCACTAGCTCTGGCAATTTAAAATGCTAATGCTAACCTTTATAACCTTCTAATTCAGTGCATCTTGAGAATCAGAATATGGATTAAATCAGAAAGCAGGTTAAACAAATCATATGAACCCAGCCTTTGAGGATATGTAAACTAAACCCATCCTAATTACAAGGCAGGGATTTAGAATAAAAGTTGATTCCAAGAAAATCATTATGTTTATATCCAACTTTATATCCATTATCATGAAAGAGATTTGCTCCCTCATTGGATCAGAAGACAAAACAAATCATCATCACTCTAATAATAATTTAGCAAAATATATATTCTAAATGGAAATATGATCTAGAATTCTGCTAATACCATCCCATTTGTCTCAATAATTCTGTGAGACTCTCTCTTGCAAAATAAATACTTTAGGCCAGGGGTCAACAACTGGTAGGCCAGGGACCACTGGTGGCCTGCGAGAAAATTTGGGTGGTCCACAGAGAAATGTCCTCCCCAAAGCAATTAATCCAGGCTATGCGGGAACATAAGACTTGCATCACTTGCATTGAGAACAACATGAGGTAATGGGGGGGGGGGAAGGGGGGAGGGGGGGAACTTGCCCCACTCACCCCATGTGTCTGGCATGCAAGGAAAGCAGCAAAAGTCTTTCTTTCTCTCCCCCAAACTCCACCAGAAATGAGTCTTTGGGACTCTGCAAGGCTTCCTGCTCCAAAAGACTCATTTCTGGTGTAGTTTGGTGGAGAGAAATAAAAACTTCTGCTTCTTTCCTTACATGAAGCCAAGTCTCTCTCTCTCCCTCTCCCCCCCTCCCCCCAAGAATGGAGCTGGAGACAGTATCCCAAATAAAGTATGATTGTCCAAATAAAGAATGAGGAAAATGGGGTGGGGGATTTTCCTGAAGACTTTTTTTGGATTTTCCCAAGGTCTCTCATCTGCCAGATTTAAAATTATGAGTTTGGTGATCCCTGAGGTCCAAAAAGTTGGCAACCCCAGCTTTAAACAGCCTGGTACATGATGTGTGCCTGCTTACCTTGGAGTAGCCTAACCCATAGTACAGTCTCAGTTTTTCTCTACTGTATTGTTAATGTGATATTCCTGAAACCAAATTAAATACATTTTCCTCTGGATTAAATATTTACCATTTTTTCTAACCTCCCCGTCTCCCCCTTTTTTAAAAAAAACCGCCCTTCAGATTCTTTCCTCAGTTTCTAGACTTCTTTCACACTGTCAGTATTTTTTCTCTGCGATAGAAATATGTACAGCCAAGTATGAAGATTCCTCAGCTTTCTTTGGCAGCTTGTTGAATTGCTGAACTCTGTTTTTTCTTCTTTAGCTTAGAAAAGAATAACGCAGAAGCTCTTATGTATACGGCAAGGTTTCCCATGAAGGCTTCCGAGGCAGGTTCACTTCTCTTGTCAAACAGGAGCATGTCTCCTTGGTCAGGACTGCTCCCAAGTTGCTTTGAACAGGAGGGTGCTGTGGAATGGAAGGAGTGTTGCTCAAAGATGCTGGCAACTATCCCTGGTATCTGTGCTATAAGGATCCGGAAACAGTTCTGAAGGTGTCATGCTGTGTCTGTGAGCAATATAAGAGATGTGTTAAACCTTTGCTATTTTTGCAGATATTCCTACTTAATAAAAGTGTGAAAAACCGTATAATACCCTAAGGTGAAATTTTCTTAGTGTGTTGTTTATGTAGCCTTGTGTGACCGTGCGGTATTTCCAGCTAATGTCTCCCTCTGTCTCTCTCTTAAGCTTTTGGATATGTAATCTTTTTATCATTTTATTCCTACGTTTACAGCATCTTAATAACCGACAGTTGTATACATCTTCTGGCCACAAGACGTGAATTCCCTTCACCCCCATTGAACTGGATTGAATTTTCATTTTATTTGCTAGCAAATCACTCATTTTCTCATTGCTATTGATTGATGTTTTCTTTCAAAGTTGAGAAAATAGCCAAAGTATTTTCTCATTCAAGGGAAGTAAGAGATCTTGACTTGACGCAGGTAGTCCTCGAATTGCGACCATGGCTGAGCACCAAAATTTATGTTACTAACATTTGTTTAGTGAGTTTGCCCCCTAATGTATGACTTTTCTCGCCACAGTTGTTCAAGTGAATCATTGCGTTTGGTAAGCTAGTAATATGATTGTTAAGTGAGTCTGGATTCCCCTGTTGACTTTGTTGTCAGAAGATCACAAATGCTGATCACATGACACTGTAACTGTTATACATATGAGCCAAACATCTGCATTTTGATTACATGACTGTGGGGATGCTGCAGTGGTCATTATTATGAAAAATTGTCGTAAGTCCTTTTTTTCACTGCCATTGTAACTTTGTAACGGTCATTGAGTGAACTGTTGTAAGTCAAGGTCTGCCTGTATTGCGCTGAAAAAGCAGAAAATCACTCAAAACTCTACTTTTGAAATTCCATAGGACTGGCAGGTCTTTGTTTTGCTTTGTTCAGTTTTCATTTGCGGCACCAAATACAGCAATTCCCCTGAATTTGCAGTCCTTTTTGGTTGCTTATTGTACCCTATGCCTATCATTAAGTGTTGTACCTGATGATTCTTGATTCTTGACTCTTTCTTTTATGTACACTGAGAGCATTTGCACCAAGACAAATTCCTTGTGTGTCCAATCACACTTGGCCCATAAAGAATTCTATTCTATTCTATTCTATTCTATTCTATTCTATTCTATTCTATTCTATTCTATTCTATTCTATTCTATTCT
>BLBF01000049.1:5733067-5770022 GCA_015471245.1 Laticauda colubrina
TCTATCTATCTATCTATCTATCTATCTATCTATCTATCTATCTATCTATCTATCTATCTTTTCCTCTTTCCATTATCCAGCTGTGGACAATTCCTTCTCTTATATGACTCTTCCCTACGCAGCATCTCTTCCCCCCATCTCCCAAGCTCTTTCAGGCATACCATTACAACAGTGTTTCATTCTGTGATATATTTCATTCCAAAATTACATGAAGTGTCTAACAATAACATGCTCTAGCTCCTCCTCCCCCCACATACCCTCCATATGAGCTTATTCAGGAAATTATCAGGGGCCAGTTGCTGATAATTGCAATATTTACGTTAGCATTTTTATTCTATTGATTTATTTCTGAAAAATAAGTTTGCTAGGCAAGGGAGAAATGCATTCTACATTTGAACATCTGATAAAGCCAATTGTGGAGCTCACTTTTTTTATTATTTGAATTTCCTGCACAGGGATGCAAAATGCTTTTTACACATGTCTAAGTTATTTAGGATGGTGCTGATTGTATTCTTTTACAGAAGAAAGTCTGTTTTGTGTTTACAAATGCTGCAATAACTGGCAAGAGTGGCAACCAGCCGAATCGTTCAGTTTTCTGCATTTTTTTTTCTTTCTTTTTCTTCTTTTTCTCTGCCTTTCTTGAACTGGAATGCAGAAATTTGAAAAAGTTTCCGGCTGTCCCTGCTGTTTAGTCACAGGTGATTTCAGAATCAATAATAATGTTTTCTCATTATTTGGACTGATCCCTCATCCATTTATTTTGGAGCTAAAGTGAAGTAAATGATTGTGTTTTTTCTCTGCTCCTCTGGGACATATCTCTGCTGTTCTTTGGCTGTCCCTGGACTTGAGATCTATAGAGCAAAGAACAAGAGAGATCTTACTCCAGATACCATTCATGGTGCGGAAGAGCTCTTTTCCAATCTGCTTCCCCAAAATAGCAGGTAGAAAGATGGGCTCATGGAAGACTAACCCATTTTCTGTTGTACAGTTCAGACATGATGCTTGTCAGAATCTCTGCTGCACTTGCTGCTTTGAACTGGCAGATTGGACTATATAGCCATAGCTGTGAAATTAAGCCAAGGATTCAGAACCTCAGACTTCAAAGCATGCTCAAAATGTTGGGTGTATTGATTGATACATACAATTAGTGTATAGTGATTGATTGATTGATTGACTGATTGCTTATATGCCATCCAGCTGGTGTCAGATTTTTCTCCCAGACATAATTATGAGTTGTAGTAATTAAATTATAGGATAACCAATTCTATACTAACCCTGGGCATCATAAAACATAAGATATTTTTTTTTTAAAAAAGAAGTGTAATACAAAGATCTTGCAAAACAGTGTCAGGAAAGAGAATGTCACCACTACTAAAATTAACATCCCAGAAGTGAGTGATTTGTGACCAGTCACACACTCTCAGTCCAGTGCAATAAAATGTAAAAAAAAATGTGGAATATTAATTTAACAAACATGTAGAGTTATTGGCATTGATACATATCTTTGGCTTTCTGTTTTTTTCAGTTTACAACTGATGGGGATAACATTTTTTTTGGAGTTTGTGCAGAATACAAGGAATATTGGAAATAAATTATTCATTTGATTGATTGCATTTATATTTTGCCTTTTCTCTGGGAGTCCAGGGCAGGACACATTAATGTATTGAAATCATGCATTTCAAAAACAGCCTCAAGAAAATTTGACTGGCCTGTAATCATCTGAAGCTGAGGGGATATAAACCTAGGGTTTCTCAACCCGTGTTTACCCTGGGGTTAGACTCTGCTAAAACAATAGGAGGGACACTCACAAGAATATTGCATAGGGAACAGTGCCTGCTAAGAGAAAACTGCTGAAACTGGATTGGGATTCTGCAAAGAAAATGACCTGCTTTTGCAGAATCCAAGACTGATGGAGTAATAGTTGACTGGGATGGATCAAGAAAAGTGGTTACAGAGGCAAATGGACTAGGGATTAACAATATGGTGATAATAATGCAAGCATTAATCCATGAGCACATAGTGTCATAGTACCATTGGGTAATCAATGCAGGGAATGGGATTATTTCCTCCATCCCCAGTGCAAAAGTTTCAAGGGGTATTCTGGTGCTTTTCGTGGCATGGTGGCTCAGTGGTTAAGATGCTAGACTTGTCAACTGGAAAGCAAGCAGCCTAAGTTTGAGACCTGAGTATCATGTGACAGGGTGAGTTCCCATCCTCATCCCAACTCCTGCCAAACTAGTACTTTGAAAGCATGCAAATAGATAAATAGGTACCACTTCACTGAGAAGATAATGGTCCTCTGAGACATGATGCTGGCCACATTACTGTGGAAATATATTCAGACAATGGTGACTTAATGGCCTTGAAACAGAGATGAGCATTGTCCCCCTCGGTCGGCAATGACTAGTAGAATAAAATGCACAGAGACTCCTTACTTTTACTGGTGCCTTAAGTCTTGGAGCATCCTTTTGGCTGCTTGACCCCACTTCCAAGAAATAACCCAAAATTGTTGGGTTCAAAGTTTAGATGCATTGCAGTGGTCCAGCCCTGGATTGAAATAGCATACACAACTATATGGAATACATAAAATTAAGAATACAAATAAAGCACAAGTACAGCTATTTGATCTTTAAACAGCTAAAGAAGTGAATTTTTAACTGCTGTTGTAAAGGCAAAGAGTTATGAGTGAAATATAACTCATGAGGAGCTACAGACACATGGGAGAAAGTCCCATCCTCTGCACCAGATCTAGGAACCAGTGGTGGAATAAATCCTTTCAGGAGGGCTTCTCCTGGAAGTCTCAATGACCAGGCAAGTTTGCAAGAGTAAAAAAAAACAACTGTAAGCATCTGCTACCAGTACAAATCCTTTGGTAAAGCCAGGATCTTTGTTTTTATCCCAGTTGGCAGTTTAATGTAGCTGTTGCATTGTGTTAAAAGTGTTTTCCAAAAGGCAACTGGACTTTCTTGGTTTGAGCATGTTTTGCTTCTCATCCACAAAACCTCTTCAGAACTCAAGAAGCTTCTTGGATGAGAAATTTGTGAGATATGCCCAAATTCTGTTCAACCTTGCCAAATCCAATGAGCCATAGAGTGGCCACAGCTAGCAACCTGATATCATTGTGCAACTGAAGTTCCCACTGCTTGTAGTCAATGGTGAATGGATACTTGATAGAATTCCCAAGCATTATTTTCAACAAAACAGATCCCACACTAGGACAGGTTAAATCCTCTATCCCCAAGTCCAATTTCTAATAACTAGCAACTCCTCCATCCTATTTGGATTTAATATCAGCTGTTTCTCACATGTTGTTGCTGTGTAATGCTTGACTATTTCTCCTGTGGGGAAGAAAAAACTCCTATGGTGATATCTCATGCCAACATCTTCTGTTACTGGCAACCAACTTGTTCTGACCTGAAGGAAGTTGTTTGTGCTATTAGGTACTTTGGAGCTCTAAATTCATTTTTTTTTGTTTTTTAATGACAATGAGGACATTTCAAATCATAATGACTTGGAATTTTAGATGCCAGCTGCTAGCATACACATAAGCCCCACTGTGGGAGCAATACCTGTTATGTTTCCATCCTGTGCTGCAAAAAAATCCAAACCAAAATGAAGAAAACATGCTATGTATTTGCATTTTTCCTTTTCCAAAGGATGTTCTGATTAATAAATATCTTCGGAGCAATGAGGGTACAACAAAAAATCCTTTTTTAGAATAAAACCCAATCTGGATGGAAGAGGGAGGATTTTCTTAATAATAATGAGGACAAAAAATATTTGTTACATCTTCACCAATGTGTTTATGGATACTTTGGGGGATATTTACTGGGCCTCCTTCTCCTCTAGACTATATGATCTCCATTTTTATGCATGTGAGAAGGAAATACAGTTGCCCAGAGTGTATTTTCCTTCATTCTATTGAAAGAAAAGTCAATCTGTAATTGGAGGAGACATTTAAAAAAAAAAAAAGTCCATCTGTGTGTTTATGTTTGTGTATGTATGAAAAAAGAGCAGCAGTGGAAGGTTTTTAAATAATTTGTTGTGATCCTAAAATCTTAAATGGCTTCTTTGGATTTGTATAGCTTTTTTTGTTTTTCTTAGTAATAAGGATCAATGATTCCTCTGTGAACCACAGGATGTATATGGATGTTCATCCAGTGGTCTGTTGCAGCCTACCAGAAAAACAAACAAACAGAAAAAAAGGTTAAAGAAGACCCTGTAGATTTTACTTTGCTAGTTGTTGGTTCCTCTACCTTTCAAGGCCATTGGGCCAGCATTATCAGAATATATTTCCACAGTCATGTGGCCAGCATGATGTCACGGAATGTGTTATCTTCCCACTAAAGTGGTACCTATTTATCTACTTGCATTTGCATGCTTTCAAATTGCAAAGTTGGTAGGAGCTGGTGTGAGGATGAGAGCTCACCCTGTTGTGTTGTCTTGAACCTGAGCTGTCAGCTTAAAAAGCCAACCTACCAGAAGCACCTTTCAAAGCCTACTTTGAACTTTAGCCTTTCCAATTGAATGAGCCTTCAGTTGTCAGATCACTCTTGAAAACCAACGTCCCACCACGAACATACACAAGGTTCACTACCAGTTAGATACTTAGATGTCATTCAGTTCCTTGCTGATGGTTAACTGTCCACCATAACCATCTCTATCTTTTCACAGTCAAAACAGTATCAACTTGATTGAAATGGAAGATACAGTTCTCATTGTTTTTCTACTGAAGAACGTCCTTGACTAACATGATTGTGCTATGAGAAATTGTTACGAGGTAGCGTGGGGGATATAAAATAATTCAAGTGGTAAATAAATGCTTCCTTTTGGATTAATTTTTTGGAATGGAATTTAGTTTTTAAAAGCTTTTTAAATTGAGAAGGATAGAAAGACATACATAATGCAACTACAGTAATTATTGCATTCACTGAAAAATGTGAATTCTTGTCCTCTTAAAGATTAAAATATAGGGAGGGGTGCTTGTTTAATTGGGTAACTCCCACAATTTTCAAATATGTATTTAATGGCCCACAACTGTAGGCAGTTGGAGAAGTGCTTCATTATATGTATCTCCCCCAACCTCAAATATCTTTCAGATTAGGGCAGTTCAGGTTCCTGAATTGCCAGCCGTTGTGCCTGAATACAGTAGAATTTGAAATCCTAAAGAAATTGCAGTCTATAGAATATACAGTTTGGGAGAGCAGTATTGAAAATCTGGTACTTTTACTCCAGAGACCATGGCTACAAGATGTCACTATCCCCATGAACAGAAATTGTGTAAGGTAGTTTATGCCAAGTGACAGTGACTGTCTGATTCAAATTCACAAAACTGAGGATGGAACTGATTTGTGATCTTCCTAATCCATGTGCAATATATTAAATGAGGGGAATTGTTAATAAGAGCAAAACATCTTGGTTGTGTTGAATAGTTTAGAAATCAGCAAAGAGAACATAGTTTGAAGTTGCTTTAGTATGATTCATCTAATTCAGCATTATAGATAATTGCCTAGGAGCAGTGTGGTGGCCTAGAAGTGGAGCTCTCACCTCACAATCAGGAGGTTGTGAGTTCAATCCTAGGTAGAGGCAGATATTTCTCTCTCTGGGCACCAGGAGAATATATATGTGCTGAACAAAACTCTGCATTGGTGACAGAAAGGGCATCTGGCCATTAAACACCCTGCTAACTTCATTCATTTGCCCAGACTCCCCCCATCCCACAAGGGATTATGATGGTGACAGATAATGGCCTATCTTCCAAGAGTTCAGATGGGAAGTTTTAGATATTTTATTCTCTTTTACTTTCACTTCTATTGATCTATTGTTCGATTAATTGATTGATTGAGAATAACGTACAGTAGTTGAAAGGGATCTTGGAGCAATTTTAGTCACCTGATCAAGCAAATGATTCAGACAAATGGCTATCTAATCTCTTCTTGAAAATCTCCAACTTCTGGAGGCAAACTGTTCCACCGGTTAATTGCTTTCACTACAAAACATTAAGCATTCCCAACATAAAATAAACTACAGCAACCCTGTTGGTTTTGTTCAACTTCTCAGCAAATATCCACACAGATCTTCTTCTGGGACAAGTTACAGCTCTTGTAGAAATATAAAGATAATTAATTGTCCTCTCTTTTGTGAGCCTACTTTAATGCATCTTAATCTACATGCTTTGCCTTCCTTCCTTTGACTTTTATCCAAGAACTAACAAATGAATTAGCAAAATTGCATTTAATATTCTCTCTTGCTTGGCTTCAGGGGTGGGATTCAAAATTTTGAACAACTGGTTCTGTGGGTGTGGCTTAGGTGGTGGGTGTGGCTTGGTGGTCATGTGACTGGGTGGACATGGCTTGGTGATCATGCTATTGGCTGGGCATGGCCAATTCAATATGACTCACATCGAGGCACACATTTCCTTGCCTGGCCTCTCATGACTGTGGGGATGCTGCAACAGTCATGTGAAAAATGGTCATAAGTCACTTTTTTTCAGTGCCTTTGAATGGTCACTCCACACAAGCAAAGTACCAGCAAAGGAGGGGGAAAAACCTCCAGAGAAGTTCCAGAGACAGGAAGTCTAGTCCTGCCAAGAATGTAATAAGGGTTAATAGAGAGGCAGTTTCTGTAAGCAACCCCAGAATGTTTCCTTCCTGCCTTCCTTACAGGATTAGCCCAGTAATTTCTTCTAACAACCGGTTCTCCAAACTGCTTAGAATGTTAACAACCAGTTCTAGTGAACAGGTGCAAACTGATAGAATCCCACCCTTGCTTGGCCTTTATAGTTGTATTTAGATGGCATATATTTTTTTCTAGGGAAGGTGTGCATATAGCCCCACGATGCTTCAATTTGGCTTTGGTAAGTATTTTATAAACTGTAATTTTTGTATTATTTTTAACAAAGAGAAACACATAAGAGGATATAGCTTCCCACTGCTCAGCATCATGCTGCTAAATATAAGTATCTGTAACAAACACAATGTTGTACTGGCGAGTATCAGTGTATATCAGACTCTTTTTCCGTCTTCTCTTGTATTAATGAATATTTAGAAAGACTTTTAAAGTATCAAACTATTAATTATGGAATCTAAAAATACCCAGGCATTGAGCTGGTTCAGAGCTGATGTAAGTTTGTTTTTGCTACAAAATATTTTGCTAACAACTTTTTTTTGCCAATGACATACTTACTTCTTTTCCTTCCTGATTCCTCTTTTATTTTGGAGTAGAGGTGATAAGTGTGGCCAGGAAGGTGTATTTGTTCTAATTACTCCAACAGGTGGTGGAATGGAAAATCCATTTTCCTGATGAAATAATGTACTGAAAAACAGATAAAATATTCCTTTAAAGCCCAACTGTTTTTGCAATTGAAATTATGTATATGGTACAATTATCATAAATTTGATTTTATCTCGGAAATTTATATTGGTCCAGAAATCAACATGGGAAAATGCAAGGCTACTCTGTAAAATATCTGTAAATTCCACTTAAAAAAATGAAATAAAAAGAGAAGCTATAAGCTATATAAAAAGATAAGATATTTCCTTTTCTTTTTCTAAGTTTCCTTATCCCACCAAGGATTATTTTTCTTTCTTTAAATAAGGCTGTATTTCCATAGCTGAAATAAATGTTTCCACTGGGGAAATAAATGACTTATTCTAACAATAGAAAGCTGAATACATTATTGATAAAGAATCTGTCAGTCACATAATTCACATTCTTGATTCCAGAAACCTTAACTTAAACCATACAGAATTAGGGGATCCCTATTAAATATTCTCAACATGGTGATTGTTCCCTTCTCCCATTTTCAACATAACATTTTTTCCCCTCGTGTTGTTGGTTTCTTTGTTACTGTTATTTCTATTATAAAACATCTCTCCCTCATGTTTCTCTGTGCTTGACAATATTGGGCCAAAAGTAGGAAACCATTTTTAATTGGCTATCATGAGTTCTTTATGTGACAATTTTGGGGGGTTATCAGGAGATAAGGTCAAGGAAAGTATGATGTCTCAAGAAAGTGTGCCTTAAACATTTACCTTTCACGTTTCTTTTAGTCTTAATTTATTTTATTTTATTATTTTTTTACTTTATTTTATTTTTATATTTTATATATATCTCCCACCTTTATTGTTTTTACAAATAACTCAAGGTGATAAACTTATCCAAAACATCATCTTTCTCCTATTTTCCCCATAACAACAACCCTGTGAGGTGGATTGGACTGAAAGAGAGTGACTGGCTCAAAGTCACTCAGTTGGCTTTCATGGCTAAGGCAGGACTTGAACTCATGGTTTCCTGCTTTCTCATCTGGTGCCTTAAACACTAGACCAAACTAACCCTTCCCTCCCTTTCCTTTTCTTCATTCCTTTCCTTCTTTTTCAATGATTTTATGGATTCTTTCTCTCTCTCTCTCTCTCTCTCTCTCTCTCTCTCTCTCTCTCTCTCTTTCTTTCTTTCTTTCTGTCCCTCTCTCTCTTTCTCCTTCCCCTCCCTTCCTTTCCCTTCCCAGAAGAGGTTCTTGGAAGATGCTGAGAATAGCAGGAGTGCTTTCTTATTGTGAATCTTATTTATGAAGTCGGACAATGGGTGAGTTTGGGCTTAGATATTCTACTATACAGTAAGGGAAGGAGAAAATGCCTTTCTCTCCCCTGTTTGCTCAGCTACTGCTTCTTTTTTGGATTCCTCTTCTCATTAGGGATGTTTATCTTTTAATTTTTAATCTTTATTTTTACCTGTGTTTGGTTCAGTTCATTCACCTAACTAGGCCTATGGGTACAGAGCACCCAAGCAGCCATCTTCTATTCCTTCCTCCTTGCCTCCAGCCCATTTCCGCTGCTTGATTGGTAGTTGCTGTTTGATTGGCAGCGGCTGATTGACTGGCAGCTGGGTGGTCTGAATGATGGGAGAGGCCCAAGAAAGGGGGAAGGAGGAAGCACAGATGTTTATCACCTGCTTAGGCAGCCATTCCTCTTGTTTATCTTGATTGTATTCTTTTGGGGCATTTAAAGAGGAGGAGGTCAGCCTATTTCCAAAGTACCTAAAGGCAGAACAAGAAGCAATGGATGGAAACTAATCATGGAGCAAACCAATCTTGAGCTAAGGAGAAATTTCCTGACAGTGAAAACAATTAATCAGTGGAATGGCTTGCCTTCAGAAATTGTGGGTGCTCCAAAACTGGAGGTTTTTAAAAAGAGATTGGAGTGCCATTTGTCCAAATTGGTATAGGGCCTCCTGCTTGAATTATAATAATTATAATAATTATGATTATAATATATTATAATAAAATTGAATCTCCTGCTTGAACTATAATCCTTTTTGAGGGAGTTGGACTAGAAGACCTCCAAGGTCCCTTCCAACAGTGTTAGTCTTTTATTCTGCATCTATTAATGTCTGCTTGGGACAATGTTGAATTGAATGTATTGCCACTATTGGTGAGTGATTTGAATGAACATCCCCCTTGCTCCAGTTCTTGAACAGGGGGGAATTGATTTGTCCATTGTCAAAGAGATAATTGTTTTCCGGAAAGTTGTATTTTTCTGTCTTAGCAAGACTCTTGGGTAGGTAGATGAATTCTTCCGATCAGCCACCAACAGATGGATGGAATTTATCTCGCACTGTTCTGAAACAATCTTCCAGCTGGGTGTTCTGGGGATAAAATATGAGCTCATAGTTGGCTGCATGTTGCAATCACCACAGAAAGTGATGCTTAAAAGCAGAGTTTTATCAGCTTGCTGTGTTTTAAAAATAATTCATTTCCTTAGCAACATTTGCTTTTTTGTAGGGGTAGGGTGGGAGGAAAATAAAGTTTTTTTCAGTCTTGGGATTAATGATGTCAAGTGGACATGAATTCCCTTTCAATCAGATGTTTGTTTAGATATTTTTATTGTACTTTATATAATATATATTCTGCTTTTTTAATGGCAAATTGGACACATTTTATCTGATTAGACTTGAAACTGATGGGCACTATGCTTCCTAAAGTGTACAATTTAACTAGAGGATGTACAAATAGTCCTTGACTAACAACCATTCATTTAATGACCATTCAAAGTTACAATGGCACTGATAAAAGTGACTTATAACTGTTTTTCACACTTACGATGTTTGCAGCATCCCCATGGTCACATGATCAAAATAGTGGATGCTTGGCAACTGGTTCATATTTATGATGTTTCATTGTCCTGGGGTTATATGATCACCTTTTGTGAATGTCTGATGAGCAAAGTCAATGTGGAAGCTGGATTCACACTTCACAATTGTGCTACTAACATAACAAATGCAGTGATTCATTAACAACTATGGCAAGAAATGGAGGAAAACTCACTTAACTATCTCATTTAGCAATATAAATGTTGGGCTCAACTGTGGTCCTAAGTTAAGGATTACCTTCAGTTTTTAACTTTTGAAATGCATAATGTGCTTTCTCTTGCACCGTGCTCTTTGAGTGGCATTTGGCCATGGGAATCTCATGGAATGACCAGTTGACCATGCAGTATAGGTCACACTGCCAGTTCAAAAAGCACTAGAGCGGAGTTGGCAACTTTCAGATGTATGGATTTTAATTTCCAGAATACTGACTGGGGAATTCTAAAAATTGAAGTCCAACACTAGCTGAAAGGTGCCAAGTTTGCAAAACACCACTCATCAAGCCTATCTCACAAATTTCAAAGGCAGCAGGATGCTATGAAAAAAAAAACAAAAGAAGAATTCTAAAACTTTTCAAGAACGGAACAACAAACTATTAGTTATCTTTAGAAACTTCTGTCTGCCTGTATCAGCTTTCCTTTCCTTTGTCATATGCTTTGTCATATGTCATAATGCTAGCCATACTTCACCCCACTGTGAATTTGCTGGCAATGAAACACCCAAATTTTCTGCCAGCAGGCTCCAGCATAGAATTCTTTTTAATCCCTAGAGAATTCTTGGCTTTTCTCTTATTCATGTAAGTGATTCTTTGAAAGATTATTACTGCTGCTGGTACCTTAGGCCAAATAATAAAACCATGGTTCCAACAGCTGAAATGTATTTTGTTCCATCCCAGTAGAGCAGATAGCCCTGAAGTAATTCACTACTCCTCACCTAGCAGTTTTCTAGAAATGCTTTTTCACCTAAGGAATTGTGGTGTCTGCTTATTTCTGTCCACTAAGACTTCCATCATCAAGAAGGTCTCAAAGATGGGTGGGTGGAGGAAACTTGGGATATATTACACAATAATAAGTGATGGTTGTTAAGCAGGAAACGTGTAATCTCGTCCTGTGCTGAAACGGCCTACTCACAAGACAAAGGGAGAAGCATGATCCTACATGAAGAGTCCAAATACAGTTTGTCAGGAATAAACATGATTAAGAGGTTGTACTTTTTTTTAAAAAAAAAAGTCTCATATAGCTCCATTAGAGATAAAAGCAGTGAAAGAAAAAAAAGTCTCAGCTCCAAGACCAGCTTTGCAAAATAGAATTTGGTTTAGTGATGGTGTAAATGGATTTGAACTATTTCAGCATTAAATATATATCTACCAGCTAATATGTCTTAATACACCCTTCTTGAATCTGGAATGGGATGAGTTGTTCAGATGAGTTCAATCTGAACCTCTGCTGTGTGTCTTGCTTGCCTGCTAAACTAAAGTGAAACTAATGTCTGTTTCTGAGCTGCTGAGTTGCTGTTCTGCTTTGAACCTGTAACATGTCTGCTTCTGCTTAAGTTTTGCTCCATGTTGGAAAAATCTACAACTGGTATTCTAAAATTTACTTTATATGTTTATAAAGAACTTTAATGAAGCCTCCATCATCTGTGTTTCCTTTTCTGGTGCTGAATTTACGCTGCAATATTCTGAACATATATAACTATCTTAAGGCTATTAGAGATTTTCAAAATGACAAGTTAGCAAAACCACCCAGTTGCTCATTTTGTTCATTCCAGAATAAACAAAAACAAATAACCATAATTAACTATAATAATCTTGAGGGAGATGGGCAGTTTGGAAATGTGAAAAATAAATAAATAAAAGAGTAACATTTAAAAAAATGAAATAAACAAAAAGCTAAATACAAATTTAATCCAAAAAAGTTTTAAATCAACTAAGGGTCTATATGAATTTGGAATATTGGGAGTTTTGCTGTAGGACTTTGGAAATAATTACATTGTGTCTTCATGGGAGCTAAATATTTTAGTCTACATTAAATCATAACAAAACATTGAGTCTACAGTATATGGTTTTAAAAATTGGATCCGAGAGGGGATGAAATATTTCAGGCATAAAAGGAAAAAGAAGATCCTCATTGAGATGAAACGACAGAAAATGGAATGAATTTGAAATTCTCCAGGAGATATTTGAAGAATTGGGACAGAAAGTAGCAGTGACAATAGCAGCATTGATATCTGCTTCCATGAATAGACTATGTCCAAAAGATGTTAAAAAGAAATGACAGATAGAAGAAAGAATACATTAGAAGCTCTTTAGGATAAAGAGCTGAAACAAACCTCATCTGATGCAGAAGTATTTGAACATAAAATTGGTGAAATATTAGAAAATAAAAATATGACTATAAGATTGAGGTAATGGCTAATACAATGACATGCCAAGGGAATGCCTTAGTTAATGACTATTTATTGGATTTACAAAAGGAGTTTGCTATGACCTTGAAGAAGCTTTTGAGTTGGGAAAAAGAAAACAGAAGAGAGATAAAATCTTATGTTGACTTCCGAATGAATTAAATATCAAGATTGCTCGAAGCAAAAGGAAGAAATACAAAATTCTATTCCAAACGGGGGGGGGGGGGGGGATCTGTGGTTCTTGGAATTTTTATAACCCTCTCTCACCCATGTCAACAAATCTTGCTAAAGAGAACTCTCTGAGAAATGGGTGCTTGGAAAGGCAATTGCCAAAAAATATTGTCAGTTTCCAACCCAGGTCTTTTTATTTTGGGACAAGAGTGGTCCAAACTGTATCCCATGCCAAATGGATCATTGTAATCCCACTACCTTTTTAAAAAGAGATCTGGCCAAATTGGAGAAGTTGTTGCTTATGCATAACATGTAATGCAAACACAATAATTGTGTCCTGGTTTACTGGGAATTAAGATTAATTGGTTGAGTACATTGTCTGCCCAACCAGAAAGAAATACAACAGAAACATCTCTTCATCTGAGGAATGAAGGAATTTTTGGGGAATAGGCAAGACAACAAATGCAGCAAATTGGAGACTTAATTTGCAAAAGTTGCTGAAAATAAGCAGAAAATTGTGCTATTATGATTGGTTGATTTGTGACTGTGTTTTAATGGCATAGACATGGGACAATTTTGGGATCAGCTCCTAAAGGCCATGCCGTGAGCCACTTACCTTTTGGGTGAACTCTCAGCAAATGTTTTTCTCTTGTTCTCTAACCTCCAGGGAGATAATTCGTGGCGTGGAGTATTAACTACCATTGATGAAGCATACCTTTTAGAGATAGAGACAAGACAGAGATAGAATGTGAACATATACTTCAAAAACTGGGGAACTTTTGAACGGAGTCGTTGATCTTGCTTTGCAATAGTTTTGGATCCTTCAGCAAGTTCACATACATCTCACACATAGCAAGATGTCCAGTGTTTCTTTAGCTTCAATGCTTTCGGAAACCGGCTTGTGCAATCAAAACAGAATGCAGAATAAAAACTCAGCATGAAAGCATCTCCGTTCCGAAGGCTTCACTGTCAAGTAATGGAAAGATTTGAGTTTACACATCAAAAAGTGTAATTTTGTTTTCTTTTCTTTCCCGCTGCCCCTCTGCCCAGAATTTTGGAGTGTGTTGACTAATCCTGATATCTCTGCCTTCCTCCACATTCTGTCTCCTTTCCCTTCACGCCTTTTGGGGGGGATCTTGTGCATTTGATTTAACACTAGGCAGTTGATGGAAAGAGAATGCGGTACAGGCATGTGCAATCCAGTCTGGCTGATCCTCACAATACAGGACTGTGCACCCACATTTTCATCATTTGCATAGAAAATGTCTTCATACTGGCACTGTTCTGTTTATCAGTGATGGGAATGTACTTTTTGGCGAAGTCCAGTCAGTGTTTTCCTTCTCCCCTGCTTTCTCAGGATTGCATCCATGGTTCTTCAGCTAAGGTTTTTCAAATATTGGGTTTGGGTTGCTTTTTTTCAGCAATAGACATTCGGTAAACTTCAGTGGTGTGAATACATTTTAAGAGAAAAGTCTTCATTTCCCTGAATACATTGAGTTTTTTTTTTAAAAAAAATAATGTTTAGGATGACCATATTAAAGGATTTTTATACAATTTGTTGTTCCCTCCACCACTTCCCTCTGATTGCTGTCCTGCCCTCCTCCATACTGTTATTCAGAATGCCTGCGTGGAATTGCTCCAGTGATCTCCATGTCTGCATATTGGGTTACTTGAAGTCAATTTGAATGAGTGTTAGCTGAAATGCATATGGCTAAATTGATTCACTAATCACTGATGCTGACATTTGAGTTTGACCAAGGTTAATGGTCAAACTCCATCAAAATCTTTTATTTTTTTACCAGGGGAAAAAAAGCACTTTGCCCATTTTGTTTCATTTTTGCCTTTGATTGTTCTGGAGCTAGGCCAGAATCATGTGGCCTTTTAACCGTGGCTATAAATTGTTCTGCAATTTATTTGGGAAAGTACAAATGCACTATTTGGATGTTTTTAGAGTTCTTTTCCTCTCTCCTTCACCAGGTTACTGTTGTGAAAAACTGGATTTGTGTAGCGCATTGGGCAATTTTATAGTTTTGTTTTGTGTTTGCCTCCTCTGTTTTATGTGTTCAATCTTATTGAAGTGCACACGTGGTTTTGCCCATTATAGTTTTATAAGGAGCCATATAAGCAGCAAAAAAAAAAGAGGAGGGCAGAAATTGAAAATCATGGTACACTTGCAGACACATATTTAAAAAAAGGAGAATAGGAGAAAAGCCAGTCAATCACTGTTGCAATGAGATAATTCTGTGCAGACAGTCCCCATATCATGTTAGTTGCTTTTTCTGCACTCTTTCTAGAGCAGGGGTGTCAAACTTGATTTCATGGAACAGATTAAACAGATAATCAGAGTTGGAAGGAACCTTGTAGGTCATATAGTCCACCCCCCTGCCCAAGCAGGAGAACCTGACACCATTTCTGACAAATGGCAGCCCAATCTCTTCTTGAAAGTCTCAAGTGATGGCACTCCCACAACTTCCGAGGGCAAGCTGTTTCATTGGTTGACTGTTCTCACTGTCAGAAAGTTTCTCCTTATTTCCAGGTTAAATCTCTTCTTGTTCAGTTTCCATCCTACAGGGGCTTTAGAAAATAGCTTGACCCCTTCCTCTCTGTGGCAGCCCCCCAAATATAGCAAGGCTGCTATATCTCCCCTGGTCCTTCTCTTCATTAGACTTCACTAGACCATTGAGGGCTGCATCAGGATTGTGTTTGACCTCGGGGGGCTAGGGGGGCCCTGGCCAGGGTGGGAATGGCCAGCTCGATGTCACTTGTGTCAAGGGCACCTGTGGTGGTCCAAGAACTCTGCCAGGGAAAGTGGGCTCCAGAGCTATGTTTTTGGCTGTGATGGCCTCTTGCAACCCTCTGCCAGTGAAAACAGAGCTCTGGAGGGCTACACCTGAGCTCTGTTTTCTCTGGCAGAGACACCACGGGCCAGATCTAAGCACCCCGTGGGCCTTGAGTTTGACACCCCTGTTCTAGAGTCTCAACATCTGTTTTATATCATGGCAACCCAAACTGGAAGCAATATATACACCATTTCTAAATGCTTCCCTATCATCTTCATTCTCTCCATTCTAAAAATCTACTTCTGCATGGGATCCCTCATCTCCATTCACACCATTTTTTTTCTTGAATGGTGCAGAAAGAGAGGTGGGGTTCCCCAAGTTTCCAACTTGCCAGCACTAGTTGGATGCGAATCTATACATTAAGGGATTAAAGCTGAAATAATCTAAGACTGCCTCGTTGTGAGACTATCCAGGCTAATTATCCATAGGGTTGTTTTCAGTGATTCTGGAAAGTTCAGTGCCTTTTGATATACAGATATAGATAATGCAAATTCTTGCTTGTTCTACAAGTTTGTCTCTCTCTCTGTGTGTGTGTGCTGTTAACAGCCTTTATCTTGTTTTGCCAATTAACTTTTTTTTATATGTTTGCTGATGTTTAATAAATAAACAGTAAGCTATGTTTTTGCTAGATGAACTAAGTGGTATGTATGCTCTGATCTGGATATAAAGTTTGAATAGGTTATGCTTGCTGCAAACTAAATTGGAAATTACTGACAGTCATTTTCCAATAGTGTGAAACCAGCCATGATGGAAGCTACAGTGGTTGTTGTTGTTGTTTTAATGCCTCTCATTTAAATTTGGTTATCATGTCCTGATGATGGCAAGATTCATTTATGGTGTGTAGCTTTATCCACTCTCAACACCCACAGCAAAAAAATCCATGTTTACCATTCTATTATTCTCTGTTTCACATTCATACACAATTCAGAGTGGTGATGACTTTCAACTACAACTCCCATCAACTATGTACCAGGTTGCAATCGTAATAATTATTGTCCAATATTTCCAAAGGGCATTGTTTTATTCATTTATCTATTTAGTTGCCATCCAGCTCCAACTGATTCTGCATAACTTACAATGTACAAAATACAATATCAGATAGGTGGCTGTCCAGTCTCTTTTTAAACACCTCCAGTGATGAAGCACCCACAACCTCCAAGGTCAAGCTGTTCCACTGGTTAATTGTCCTCACTGTTTGGGAAGTTTCCAGGTTGCTTCTCTCCTTGATTAGTTTCCATCCATTGCTTCTTGTCTTGCCTCCTGGTGCTTTGGAAAATAAGTTGACCCCCTCTTCTCTGTGACATCCCTTGAATTATGGTTGTAAATCGAGGTAGTCCTTGATTTATAAACCACAATTGAGCCCCAAATTTCTGTTGCTAAGCAAGACATTTGTTAAGTAAGTTTTGCCTCATTTTACGACCATTTTTGCAGTTTTTAAGTGAATCCCTGCAGTTGTTAAGTTAGGAACATGGTTGTTAACAACCCATTGACTCTGCTTGTTGGAAAGTCACAAATGGGGATCACATGACTTTGGGACACTGCAACTATCATAAATATGAACCAGTTATCCAGCATCCAAATTTTGATTACGTGACGAATGGGGATGTTTCAATGGTCATAAGTGGGAAAAACAGTCATAAGTCCCTTTTTTTCAGAGCTGTTGCAATTTTGAATGCTCACTAAATGAATGGTTGTAGGTTGAGGACTACTTGTGATACCATTAAAAAAACTTTAATACAAACCAAAACAAGATGAAACATGGCCATGTTAGGAATGCTGCTCTTCACCAACAGGCCATGACAAATCTTAATTCTTGTTTGATCAAGAATTTAAGGAAACTCTGCTCCTATTGCCCTTAAATTACCAATATTACATGTTGCATTACACATTATCTTGCAATATCTTCATCCTCCCACTTGTGACTGTATGACTGTAACTTTGTTGCTTGTATCCTTACAATTTATACTGACTGTTGCCTAGTATGATTTGATTGCCTATTTGTACCTATGACTATATTAAGTATTGTACCTTATAATTTTTGACAAATGTATCTTTTCTTTTTATGTACACTGAGAGCACATGCATCAAGACAAATTCCTTGTGTGTCCAATCACACTTGGCCAATAAAGAATTCATTCATTAATCTTAAATGGAACAAAACCTAGAAGACATGTGTGTTCCTTTCCATGTTCATCCACTATGTTTTTTGGCAATGAAGTTTGGCCCAGAATTTTTCTGTATTTGGCTATCTCACTAGTGTGTTCAAGAAACTTACTGCCTTGGTCATATTTATTGCCAACTGACATATCCCATTTCCAAATTCAGCATCTGAATCCTGTAAATTTAGATAAACGATTGAGCTGGAATTGTGAACAAAATAAAACAAAAATTATGTAAAACCACTTACCAGATGATAGGTAAAGTTCAACTGTTAAGTCAAGCAGCAGCACAATCCTGAATCTGGGAGAAACAAGTGAAAGGCTTGATTAAATTACAGCTAAAAACTGAGTAATCCTGTCAAGCATCGTTCAGGATTTCTGCTACAAAGCACAAAAGTGGGCTCTCTCGCAAATATTGTTTCCACCAACCTAGCTAGCATGCCATATGGGCTGTTATGCTTTAAATTGCATCTGGCATTCATTTGTGCTGCTTCTGGTGGCATCTCTTAATGGAGGCTTTATTTTCTCCACACAGTCTGGTCCTTTATGGCTCAGCTCTTTGCCTTTTCACACAGTAGTGATTGTGCTCTTTACACAGAAAGGTGAAGGTCTAGGAACAGGAATTAGAACGCTGTAGAAGAGGAAGCAAGGGGATTCAGTTCAGTTTTTGAGCTAGGGCCATGATGTTTGAGAAATTCTGGACTCAATATCTTTGCTACAGATGGAAGCTAATCAAGGAGAGGAGCAATTTGGCATTAAGGAGAAATTTCCTCACAGTGAGAACAATTAACCAGTTGAAGAGCTTGCCTTCAGAAGTTGTGGGTGCTTCATCATTGGAGGTCATTAAAGAGAGACTGAACAGTCACTTGTCTGAAAGTGAAAGAGCTTCACAGTTTTTCTCTTTTCCACGAAGGAAAATGAAAATCACATGTCTCACTTGCCCTCAAGTTTCCTATCATTGGTCTGCTCAACCCTGGTCATGAGTGATCAACATGAAAAGCGGTTCTATCTCTGAATGCCACAAACGAACCCCAACCATTTTCTTGGGTTTCATCATCGAGCATCAAAAGTCAATATCTTTGGTTTCTTTGTTGAAGAGTGTAGTAAAAAGATGCCACCTTTCATTCTACTTTATTTATTAAATTTTTAGGTGGCTCATCTCTTCAATAAGGCAACTCCAGGAGGCTTACAAATGATAAAAAGATAACTATCAAACTAATCACAAATATAAAAAGTTACTTGGGAGCTAAGAGCAGGGAGATGGACAGCACGGAAGTGAGATCTTCTCCCACATGCAACCATCTTCAGGGGTCCTTGGTGCACTCTGAACTTGTTTTCTTGCAGTCATTTCATTACCCAGACTAGGTAACCTCATCAGTGCTAGTAAGAAGTGCAGTTTTCTGTCAGTATATATTGGAGTGTCACCAGTGTTGGTGGGGGTGGTCTTGGAGATTTTTTGGCTGGGCTATTTACTATTGGCTTCTTTGGCAGTTTCTTGATTGGGTTATTAGAATAGAACAGAACAGAAAAGAATAACAGAGTTGGAAGGGATCTTGGAGGTCTTCTAGTCCAACCCTCTGCCAAGGCAGGAAACCCTACATGACTTCAGACAAATGGTTATTCAACATCTTTTTAAAAACTTCCAATGTTGGAGCATTTACAACTTCTGGAGGCAAGTTGTTCCACTGATTTATTGTTCTAACTGTCAGGAAATTTCTCCTTAGTTCTAAGTTGCTTCTCTCCTGGATTAGTTTCCACCCATTGCTTCTTGTCTTGCCTTCAGGTACTTTGGAGAATAGCTTGACTCCATCTTCTTTTTGGCAGCCCTGAGATATTGAAACACTGCTATCATGTCCTTTTTTTCATTAGACTAGACATACCCAGTTCCTGCAACTGTTCTTCATACGTTTTAGCCTCCAGTCCCATGATCATCTTTGTTGCTCTTCTTCTCTGCACTCTTTCTCGTGTCTCAACATCTTTTTTTACATCATGGTGATCAAAACTGAATGCAGTATTCCAAGTGTGGCCTTACCAAGGCATTATAAAATATTAATACTTTGTCTGCTTGATTGTTGGTCTGACATTCATCTTGGAGTAAATCTATGTTGAATAGCATGCTGATTCCTGGTAGAGAGGTGCTGCAGTGTTTTTGTTCCTTTTTGGGCTGGGTGATAATTTCTTTTGCATAGTCTATAGATATTGCCTATGTGTCTATTGATGACAGATTTGTCACAGTGTCAAGCTTCTAGAAATTCCCAAGCATTTTGGGACATTGCTTGGTTTAGGATGGCCATATTTTCCCAATTAGAAACCGTGGTTAAATCTGTCTTCATGTTGTGGAAATAAAGAATTTTCATCATGTCTTCTGACTACTAGTTGGTGTTCATGGATGCATTCTGCCAGTCTTCTGGTAACCATCATCAGTAAGAAGTGCTCTCTTCGAGGCCCAAGCCGACTGACAAAACCGGTTTTTTAGGCCTGTCAGGAAGACCCAAGATGGTGGGAGCTGATCTCAACCTCTGACAGGAGAATGTTCCACAGGGCAGGGGCCACAAAAGACTCTTCTCCTTGATCTCACCAGTTGAAATTTCTTAATAGATGGGATTTGAAGTAGGCTCTTTCTGCTGGAGAGAGTGGGATAGGCTAACCCCACTGGGGCAAGAGAGCTTATCAGATACCCTAGGCCCATGACATAAAGGCTTCCCTTTTTGGCTTCCCATCATCATTCAAATCTTTTCAGCAGCTGACTTTTCACCCCTGCAAGGGTGATAATAAGAGCCAACACCTTACCCAGACTGTTGTGAGAGCACCATCATCACTTGAGACTTTCAAGAAGAGATTGGAATCCCATCTGTCAGAAATGGTGTAGGGTCTCCTGCTTGAGCAGGGGGTTGGACTAGATGACCTACAATGTTCCTTCCAACTCTGATTTTCTGTTATCTGTTGAAGCAAGAATGCAGGAATTAAATGGTTCTTTAAAAGTTAGTTGTGATATCCTCCCACAAAAGCATTCAAAAGAATGGAAAAGGTTGGGAAGAGAAAGAGAGACACACACATATTTTTGCATCCCAACTTTGCCCAAACACCACTCGGCATGAGAGTTTTTATTATTGAGAACAGTCTCAAATATAGTTATTTTCTTCACATACAGCTAAAAATATAGATGGCAGTGGGAGAATAACCATATTGCATGCTGCTGAACTCTAGGAACATATATTTATTTCACACCGATTTGATTGCCTAAGTCTCTAAGAGCAGCCCCAAATAGAACATGCTGCAGTAGTCCAACTTCAGAGTGTTGAAGTCCAACTTCAGGCTTGAGTGAGTGTCGCTGAGGCCTCTCTGATTAAAAAATGAAGATGTGGGAATGGCGATAAAATGAAGTGGCACTGTGTTGTACCATTTGAGTTGAAATGAATTGCAACTCATTTCTACTTGCCCTCTTCTTCCTTCTTCTTTTTTTTCTTTTCCTTTTAAGAGGACTTGTTTGATCTTTTGTCTTACAGAAACTTATTATGGCTAATTACTTAATAATAGACTTTTCTCTTCCAAGGATTCTTTCCTTTAAGTGTCATCTCACAGGGGAGTTCTTCATTTGATTTCATTCCATCATAACATAGCTTTCATTAAGATGTGGCTTTTAAAAATCTGATAGGAGCAGTTAGCGTAAAAATGAAGCCTTTAGAATTTTGTTTTAAAGTCGTCAATTTGAAAAACCAAACAAAGCCTCCTGATAATATGTGTACCCAAAAAAAAGAGCCGCTTTAACTTTTGAATAACAGCCGTGGGTTATTCAGGATACCAAACTGTACAAATTAAGACAATTAATGCTTCATCCACCATTACTTATTGCTCATTTGCAATTTCATCCTCCTCGTGCTTTCTTTGTAACAGGGCAAAATTACATCCAAAACCCTTCTTAGAAAGACAGCCACAGTGATAAGGTTGGTCAAGTTTGATCAGCAATTCCTTTGCTTTATTGCTTCATAGTGGAGATTATGGTTTATTGCCAAATTGTGTTTTTATTGAGATATTATGTATGTGGTAGTATCTGGGCTTATCTGGCCCAAGATGAAATTGCAAAGTCCTCTATGGTGAATTAAGTGCCTCTTAAAAATATCTTCAGCGAGTTTGATGAGTTCCATTTGGTTGCTCAGGAGAGGACACTGAAATGGATGTGATAGGTGACATGTTACAAATCCTTGTACAAGGAATAAGGGTTTTAAGATAATCCCAAACTTCATTTATTGTGGAAAATGAACCAATCAAACTTTTGGCAGGAAATTCTGGTAAATTGAAGACCAACACTTCAATTGTTTCTTTTTAAAGATGCTTTTTATTTCTTTATTTTTTTCTGTAAACTTTTGTTTATCATACAGAGACTTCCTTTCCAGACTAAAGTCAGCCAGTTTGGTGCAGTGATTAAAGATCTTCATTAGAAGCAGAGAGACCCAATTTCTAATCTTTACTGAGACATGGAAGCTGATTGGATGGCTGTTTGGATTGATTGTTTGTTTGGAACCTGAAACTGGGATGTAAAAAAGGCTCCAAAACCCAAGAATGGAATATTGTCATTCTTCTATTTCCTTTATTATTCCTCATCTATAGATGGAAACCTTGCCAAACTAAAACAAACCATACACACCATTAAACATATAAGCTAGTAGGAACTGTCTAAACTTCTCTGTCTTTTCAGTACTCTCCCCGCCTCCTGGAAATCTGGACTATATTCCATCACATTCTGTCAATGCAGGCTGGATCATGGAGGTAGATTTTAATTAATAACTTTTAATGAACAATGAGCTTGGATTCTGCAGTAGATTGGTGTAGGCTTATTCACTTCATTCTATAAACCGCTAGGAGAAAATGTAATACAGTATATTAAACAGACATTTGAATCGCTGTGTATGCAAGCACCAATCGCACCCACATGCAGATGCACTGAGATCTAAACAAGCCATGATGATGCCAAAATGCAGTTAACATAGTTACATCCTTCCTGACCAGAAATGATTCCACCAGAAACCTAAGCAGATTGAGATCTGTCCATCCATCCATGAATAAGGCTGGTCCATAGAGTCCCTAGAAATTTCACTTGTCTCATTACACACCCACATGACTCCCATGCACATCAGTTTTGGAGATGCAAGAGTAAGCCATCAGCAAAATAATGGGTAACATATGCTGAGCTTCTGTGATATGTTGGATTTCATTGGTTTGGGTGCCCCTTTGGCTGCAGTAAATTTCTCTGTTTTCTTCTGAAATTTTGGATTGGTACATTTTAACATCATGAGTACTTTAGGGATGAATGCAATTGTTCTAATGTAATGGAACTTATCATGGGTTCCTCACCAGTGGCTGTTATGGAATAACTGCAGGATAAAAGGAAGACATCACAGCATGGTATAAACATTAAATGAATTACTTTTTTGCCATTCAGGGAAGTAAAACACCCTGCCCACAAAGTTCATCTAGAATTGGGGGTCAATACTATATTCTAACCTCTATGTCACCAGGGCTTCACACACACTCATCCCTGACATTTTTTAAAAAATAAATTGTATTGATTTTACAATTAAAACAGACCAACAACACATACATAAATATAAGAGAGAAAAAGAAAAGAAGAAAGGAAGAAGAAAATAGAAAGAAAAAGATAGAAAACAATTTAAAACATTTTCATCTTCAACAGTTTGTGAGACCTCCTTTTATCCTTATTTTTATCCTTATTTTATGCCATATACACACTTAATCCTTACATATATCTGAATATCACTACTATAGTTGTATCCTATCCTCTTTTGCCTTTTAATGTGAAATCTATCTTTGGTCTATCCATTTGTACCAGCAGTTCCAGCTGGACTGGAACTGGAATTTGGAATTATTAATTCCAAATTCTTTCTTGTCCTGTTTATATCTACTTTGAATTTGAAGATATGCCCACTGATCAATTTTTAATCCCCGATCTTGAAATTCTTGCCACGATTTCAGATTTCCTTGCATATCCAATAGGTCCTAATATTTAATCATTTTAGTAATACCAGATTATTTGGGTGGATCATCGCCTCCATTGTTGAGATCCAAAGTGTTTTTTCCGTATTTTCTTCCAATTAGTCAATAATGAATCTCTGATTAGGTGTCTGTGAAAATATTTCTGGCTAGTTTTTCCAATATCCCGTAAAAAAGCCACCCCCTCTGCAAGTCATGGCCTTCTAAGAATAATATTCTCTTATTCGATAAATTCACCCATTCCTTCAACCATACTAAAGAGGCTGCACTATAATACAACTCCCAATTTGGAAGTGCCAGCCCTCCCTTGCTCTTCATATCCTGCATTGCCTTTAAGTTTATTCTAGGTTTTTTTCCCTTGCCAGATGAATTTTACATTTTATTTTATTAAGTTCTTCAAAAAAAATATTTGTGAACTTTGATTGGGATCATCTGAAATATATAGAGGAATTTAGGAAGAATATTCATTTTAATAGCAGCGATCCTGCCTAATAATGAAAGTTGCAGCTTGCCCCATGTTTCTAAATCCTTCTTTACCTGTTGCATCAATTTATCATAATTATTTTCCTTAAGTGTCTTACAATGTGCTGTCAACCATATTCCTAAGTATTTAACTTTCTTTATCGCTTGTATTCCCATAACTTCTAGTTCTAATTTCTGTTTTTCTTTTAAATTTTTGTTCATTAATTTTGTTTTCTTCCTATTACTTTTTAGTTCTGCTACTGCTCCAAATTGTTCTAATTCATTCATCAATCTTTGTCCTCTTTCTATTGGTTCTTCAATGAAAAAATCATATCCACAAATGTTTGCAACTTATGTTATTCTTTCTTAACCTTTAATCCTTTTATGTCTGGGTTCTGTCTAATTCACATTAATAATGCTTCTAGTAATAATATGAAGAGCAGGGGGGAGAGTGGGCAGCCCTGCCTGACATTTCTTTATCTGAAATCTATGGTGTAGAAATGCATTGATTATTTAAAGGCTGCATATGATCGATAGAATTTGATCTGAGTAATATCAAACAGTTCACTTTTATTGCAAGTGCCCACTGGCAGTCTCTATTATAACAGTTGCAAGCAACATTGTCTGCCCACTGAACTGCTTAAATCTCTGACACAGGCAACACATTTAATATATTTTACTAGTATTCAATATGATTAAAATCCTATATCATCTTTTTAAAAAAGTGCCTGGCTTACAAAATGAATTGAGACTGCTTCTTAAATGAAAATAAAAGATTGAGTGCCTTTGACCTGAAGTTAAACGTTGTATGAAAGTAATGGATTGGTGCTGTTGAAGTTAAATTGTCTTCTATTAGCTAGATTTAAAAATATAATTTCATAACCTCTAAGTTGCCTTGAAATTGTACAAGAAGCTGCCTTACATTGAAGTAACTCTATGTTAGCTACAAAGGATATGGTTTTTCCAAGAATCTTTTTAAAAGGTCTTTTTTAGTTCTGCCAGTTAAGATGCTTTAATAAAATGTCCCCAAATCTGGAATTGTCCAGATTTCCTGAGATGGCTGCCTGAGGAATGCAGATATGAAATTATAATTTGAAATAAAGCTGAAAAACAGCTAAGAAACCATGACTTGTAACATTACTTTATAAAGCACCTGTAGGCCAGACAAGGAATAATGGATGGAAACTGAACAAGGAGAGATTTAACCTGGAAATAAGGAGAAATTTCCTGACATTGATTGAGCACTCAACCAATGGAACAGTTTGCCTTCAGAAGTTGTGGGAGTGTCATCACTTGAAACTTTCAAGAAGAGATTGGAATCTCGTCTGTCAGAAATAGTGTAGGGTCTCCTGGTTGGGTGGGGGGTTGGACTAGATGACCTACAAAGTCCCTTCCAACTCTGATTAACTGTTAAATCTGTTAAACATAGAGGAGTCTGAAATGGACACTTTTGGGCAAAGTAGCAATAGATGAATCTATCAATATTGGTTGTTTCCCTTATGACTTTTCCCATTACAAATTCATTCTGTCCTTGATAGATGCAAATTTATTAAAGTCTGCATAAAATAATAATAAAACAATAAAAGTTACAATGGCACTGAAAAAAGTGACTTATTACCATTTTTCACACTTATGGCCATTTCAGCACCCCCAGGGTCATGTGATCAAAATTCAGACACTTGGGAACTGAGTCGTATTTACATGATGGTTACAGTGTTCTGGGGGTCAATTTTGCAACCTGACAAGCAAAGTCAATGGGGAATTTAGCTTCATTCAACAACTGTGTTGCTAACTTAACCTCTGCAGTGATCCCCTTAACAATTGTGGCAAGAAAAGCTGTAAAATGGAGTAAAACTCACTTAACAAATGTCTCACTTAGCAACTGAAATTCTGGGCTCAGTTGTGGTCGTAAGGAAACCCTATTTTTACAAATCACAGATCTGAGTAGATTTTTTTAGTGTTAAAACAGTTAATATTAAGGAAGCAGAAGCTTCTGCAGTGGACTTTAGTTCTTATTTTTACATTGTGGTGGAGCTGCTCTAGCATTCAAGCTGAAGCAGCTAGCTTGAGGTTTCCCATGATCCTTTGCAGGTTGCCCCCGGAGAGAGTGCAAAAAGGAACAAAAAGAGATGGGAACCAGCCCATCTCTTGCTGGTTCTCAGTGTAACTGAATTATATCCCTTATCAAATTATAACTCATGATCTTTGGATTAAATTTATCCGCATCATTGGTGCCCTTTCCCATCCATATAGTTACCTTTACCAATTTCCAAATAAAAGTTTAAAAAAACATTGTTATTTTATAGGCAGTGACGATCTAGACCGAGCAATTGAAGCTAAACCTTATGTACCCTACAGTGTCTTTAAAACAGCAACAGTCTTTTCTCTGGATAAAACACAATTAATTTGAGGTGCAGTTAACAGGCAGTGTCCTCTAAAACAAATTTTTGGAGAACTAATTGGAAGGGCTTCATAACTATATTCTATAGGTAAAGACAACAAACACTGAATTTGGAAGATATGGCATATGCCTCTACCATGAATGCACTGGGACATTTCTTCTTGGGGTTATCTTCTTTTGGGAACTCTGCCAGATTTGTCTTCCACAGCTAATTGTTACAATTTCTATAATTTCTAATTCATTTTAAAGAAAAAAAAAAATAAGAAGGAAGCCAAATGAGATAACATTTGAGGTGTTCTTGGTGATCTCTGAGCACCAAGGACCCCTCATTTCACCCCTGAACTACAAATATTTTCCTTTATTAGGATAAATATTTACTTATTTAAACGAGAGCACAATACCTTTCTGTGGTAAACTAAAACAAAACTTGAGGATGTTCACACTGATTGATAAACTTATCACAGTCAAATCAGGAGAGCATAAAAAAAAGCTAAGGTTTGATGGAAGGAATCCCCAATCCAATAGATCCTGAGTAAGAAACTCAAGGTGCAAATTGAAAACAGATTGGCAGAAATCTAAAATATTAATTATTGAATGTGAAGTAGTTTGATATGTGGGAGGAAAGAGGAAGTTGTTGTTCTGACCCAGCCTTAGCAGAAACAAGAAACAGACTCCTTGTCTCAAAAAACTCCTCTTTATTTATCTCCTGTGAATTAATGGCATTCACACCCCAAAAAGTCTAGGCAATGGTCCTTCAAAGAATTGAAGAATTAAATGCCTTAACAGACCTTATCAGTTCCTTGAGATAATTGCCAGGCTATGAGCTCCCCAGTGTCTGAGGTATTACAATCACCACTCTCCTGTCCTTCCATTTATTCCCCAGGCAGGAAGGGGCCATTCAGCGTAAGCGTGCTTTGCTTCCGAGTCTCCTTATCCGCAGTTGTTCTCCTCTCCTAACAGCTCTCTGCACATAGGTGCATCTGGAAAAGGTCCCAGCTGTCCTTCCTTCACTTATCTCAGCCTCCAAAGAGATTGGACAACCATTGGTCTGAAATGGTATAGGATTTCCTACCAGAGCTGGGGGTTGGACTAGAAGACCTCCAAGGTCCCTTCCCAACTCTGTTATTCTGTTATTTAGCTTTTTTTTAAAAAAAAAGAGTGCTAAGAATTGGATATTACTTCAGTTTGTAAAAACTTCAAAAATTGGAACCAATGAAGCTAACACTATTAAATTTTTATTTGTCATCACAAATCTAACTGATTGTAGTTTATTTGACAATCCCTAGTAAAGAAAATCTTTGGCTTAATGTGATCTGTGAACCATCTCAGAATGTTTCCTCGGGTGCCTATGACAAATCTATCAGAATGCTTATTTTCTGGAAGTTATGTTCTGAATATTGATTTTTCCCTCCCAAGGTGTTTTAAGCTTTCTTTGACAGAGAGGTCTTGATTTCATTCAGTAGAGAGTGAAAGCAGTTTGGCCTTTAAAATATATGCCACACTTACTGACTTTATTGAAAACATAAGTCAAAGCAAACAGTTACAACAATGTGGTTATGCTAAAGAGAAGGTGCATTTTGTTTTGTATAGGGTTTTAAATCCCATTAATGCAGGCTAAATGTAATTACTACATAAAACTTGCTGTAAAGCAAGTTACATTGGGGTTAATATATTAAGCTAGTAAGTTTTTCATTGTGCAGATTAACTCCTGCCCTTTCAAAGCTTTAGAAAGGGGTTATTACAGATTTTTTTCCCTATATGAATTGTTGATGATGTTGTTTTGGGGGAAAGGAGAATGCTAATATCTGCAAGCAGCCCTTCTTTTCTTACATTGTCATTAAACAACTACAGATGAATGATATACAATCCAAATTGAGAAAGATCCAATGTTTACTTGATGCCATGTACAGTAGATGTAAGCACCTTCTGTTTCCTTCTGAAGTCATGGAAACAATGTGGATAGAGAAGGCTAATTTTTACATACAGCAAAGATCAGTGAAAGAGTCTGAATCTTTGTTGGTTAAAAGATTTAATTCTGAACTTTTATTAGTATATACAGTTCAGAGTGTTTTGTAAACCCAAGACATTTAGTTAATAGATGGTTCATTGTATTCCAGAAGCAGCTGCTAACTAGGTGATTCACTGTTTCTTCATCTTCTTTGGAAAAATGGTATTTGTTGTCTGTTGCTCTCTTCTTAATTCTGGATTTGTATACACACAGTATTCAGAATCTAAGGGACTAGTTTGGACAAAACAGCACTTTTTCTTGCGGCTGTTGATAAAATTAGGATCGCCAAAATGATTGCCAACGTCCAATGATGCATATGGCACAAGAAGAAGAAGATACATACAGCATCTTCTTAGGCTTGGTCTTGTGCAGCCAGAATCAGCTTTTAACCACTGCTTGGACTTTGCTTGCTTTTTTTTTTTTTTTTTTAATGTACTGACCATGTAATATTTTGCCTTACTATGTCTCTTTTCTTCATTCCTTACAAGCCAGTTTGGTCCCTTCTAGTATTCAGTACAGAGAAGAGCAACAAAGATGATAAGGGAACTGGAGGGTAAAACATATCAAGAACGGTTGCAGAAATTGGAAATGTCTAGTTTAGTTAAAAGGACTAGGAGTGACATGATAGCATTGTTCCAATATCTATGGGGAAAGAAAAAAAAAGAAAGTCAACCTATTCTCCAAGGCACCTGATGATATTCTGATGATAGTGGTGATATTCTACCGGTTCGGACTGGTTCTAACATATCAGTAGCACCGACGATCAGTGGAGACCGAACCAGTTCTCTCTAGGAGCTGCTGTTGGGCCCACCTGCCCACCTGGGCTCCCATATTGACCTTTATTCCCTACTTTTGAAGCACAGCTGCTTTGCGCGGCACAGCTGATTGCCAGCTGCTGAAGCAACAGGGAGAGTGCAGGATTGAGGTGAGTCGGAAAGCCTCTGCACCTGCACAAAGTGTGTGTTTGGTGCACGTGCATGCAAAGTGTGTGTGCGCAAAGCGCGCCCACCAAGCCATGCCCACTGAACCGATGGTAAACTATTTTGAAAAGCACCACTGACCTGAAGGCAGAACAAGAAGCAATGGATGGAAATTAATCAAGGAAAGAGACAATCTAGAACTAAGGAGAAATTTCCTGATGATTAAAACAATTAATTAGTGAAATGACTTGTCTCCAGAAGTTGTGCATACTCCAACACTGGAAGTTTTTAAGAAGAAATTTGAACTATTTATCTGAAATGGTATAGGGTTTCCTGTCTGAACAGGGGCTTGGATTAGAAGACTTCCAAGATCCCTTCCAACTCTGTCACTCTGTTAATCTTCAGTGCATCTTTTTCACTTTTCTTCAGATATTCTTCCAATGCCCTCATTTTTCCCATTCAACTCTCTGGTTTATTTGCAGCATTCCCTATCTGCCTGCTTCCTGGTAAATAGAGTGTATCCATATCACTGTGTGGATGGTAGGCATGATTCATTGTCATTTTCTGGTGCTGAGTCCAGTTCTCTATTCCAACTGTATAGCTAATGACTGGAACTGCCCAGGTGTTGTGGTGGTGGTGGTTGTTACTCCATGGTGTGTCTAGGGTATTTGTGTTATTCTGAAGAAGGATTAGGGATTGGATTCCAGCATCTGTCTCCCCATTACTGTTGAGAATGAGGATGAGAAGTGTGTGGAGATGGATCCTTCAAGTACCACCTGTAGTTAAATGTCTTCCGCTCTCGGCAGGGACAAGAAAGCTCTGTTTTCCCAATTAGAAATGGAAGAATCCACAGGGCAATATGGAATTAATTGACAGCAAATCATGCATGAACAATCCAGCACTTCAAAATGTAAATAATAAGGGCTTTGGAACAGTTACAATAAAGGTTTTCATATTTATTGAAATTAATCCAACACATAGAACTGGATCTGTATACTGTGGGGGGAAACATAGATGATCATTAAACTCAAAATGTTATCTCTGCTGTGAAGGCCATTTTTGCTGTTCTGTTCTCTCTGTATTTAAAAGAGAAATCACTACAAAATAATTGTTTTTCTTTCCTCTAGTGTTTAACTGCTTTACACTGCCATTGAAAATGGGAAGAAAAATGGACTTAAATGGTTTTTCCTGAACTAATTATATGGTGTTAGGTGCCTAATTTAAATAAAGTGGTCTGATTTGTTAATACGTTGTTTAAATTCATGGGGGAGGGGAGAATAGAAAAATGTAGCAATTTTCAGATATGCCTACTATTAAATGTGGTCTATTAAATGCCCCTGCTGTTAAAATAGATCAGTACTGTTTGCAATTGTGACAATTCTTTTTTAAAAAATCACTCCTAGTTTTTTATTTGTTAAAAAAGGTATTTCCTCTTTAACTAATATAGTTTGATCCCTAGCTGCTGGCATGACATGCTGTCATTCAGCAGAAACATGGAGATAAATAAACTTGTTAGAGCTATCATGAATGGGCTGCAAAGCAGCCAGTTAACCCTTAGATGGTAGCAGTGAGTTATAATTTTCTGGATTGCATTACTGACATCTGGTGGCCAACTGGACTATTGCAGCCCACGTGTTTTTACCATTCTCAGCCTATACTGAAAGGGAAAAATGTCTCTTAGACCAATGCTTGTTGGAAAATGAAGGAGGGATATTCATGGTTTTAGTGCTTATTACTTAGAAAAAGTTGAGGTTTTCTTCAAATAATAATCTGAGAAGAAATTATGCAGGGTAATGTAAATTAAAAATCTGTGAAACTAACACAGATTACAAAACATTGGGTTTGTCTTCATGGATTTTTTATTTTTATTTTTATTTTCTACAGATCTGCTTGCAAACAGCTTTGTGTACAATAATACAATATTAAATAAACCAACAGTTCATTATGGACAGTTTTTTTTTTTTGGAAACCCAGAAGTTAATGCCAGTTTTCTACAAAGAAAAAAACATTATAAAACCATGGGATGCTACAAAAAGCTGTGAAGGCAACCTGGTTGCCGAGCATTTGAAATTTGGTTATGTGACCTGGGGGTGGGGGAGGGCATCTACTGGACCTTAAAATCCAGGTTGTAACTAGGTCCACTGTAACTTTAAACAGTTGCTGAGCAAGCAGTCGTATGTTGTTCTCTATTGAAGAAGATTCTGCACAATCACTTTGCCCTTATTTTCCACATTGAGAAAGCCTCCTTAGCTGAGGCCACAATGCTAAAGAACCTCCTCATGGCATCTCTTTTATCTTTCCGAGCATTGTGAAAATTGGATCATGCTTTTTATTGCTCAGATTAATTGGATACTGTTTTGCAAAGACATGTGTGTGAATATTTAACAAAAGCAACAGTGCAAGTGACTGGACAACACTGAAAATATTGCTCCTGCATAATTGATGCTCATGGGTGCCATTTGCATGCTTCACTTCATCACCTGAGCCTGGAGAGGCCACAAGACACTTCCAATCTCATTAAGCTATTTATTCATTGTAATGAAAGATTTTTAATGCACTGAGTATTGGGTTATTGCATGCTGGACATTTCAGAAAAGAATCTGTCTTACTTTCATGTTTCAATGTTTGCATAAAATTAATACATTATATTACTGCCTCGCTGGTTGAACTGTGTTTGGTACATTTATCATTCTTGTCTCAACTTCCTTCTATGTCAGATTTTCCACCCGTCTTCTGCTTCTGGGTAAAGATACAGGGATCAACTTGATTGGATCTTAGCATATGGTATCTGGGTTTTGAAGCAGGACACTGCATAACGTTGGCTGCCCGCTGGTACTGAATTTCAACCTTGCAAGGTAGTCCAGATAAGGACCACACCCAGGAGTGCTGGTTCTAATTTTATTGTAAGGTTACACGAACAGAATTTTGAAAGGCAGAAAGTACCTGTCTTCCCCCTCTCCTTTAAGTCCCAAAAACTAAATTCCTGTTGTGGCATGTAGTCTGGATTCCCAGGAAGGAGGGGTTGTATTCCAGAGGGCAAAGTGGTAATGAGAGGCAATATTTGATTGAGAGGAAGAGGATAAAATGATTCCTCCCTTGTGATTCCCAGAGTATAATTTATCTACAGTTGTACAAATAATTGCTTTAGTCTGGCAAGATTCTGTCTATGGGTGAGGAGTAATATAGGAAACTACTCAGAAGTACCTCAATGTTAGGCTGATGGTTTGAGCTCCAAGCTTGGCAAATTGGTTGCAAATGTTTAATTGCCATTCGAGGAGATATTGTCAGTGCATTTTGAACTGTACCTCAGTGTGTCTTTCTTGGTCTTGGAGGGATTGACAAATCTCTTTTAAGATGTTTGCCATGCCCCCTTTCTTTTGGTAGACTCAGCTGTCTCTTGCTTAACCATTGCTAGTTGCAACTTTTCCAGCTTTCTCCCAAGATTATTCTCACACTGAGGGACTAAGGGCTGAAATGACCTAAATGAGAGCTAGGGATCAATGAATTAGGACTGTCAGACATTGGCTGCAACATGAAAAATTATTACATAACAGCAAAGAGGACAAAGAATGAGATAGCCAGTTTGGTCTAGTAGTTAAGGCACCAGGCTAGAAAGCGGGAGACTAAGCGTTTTAGTCCCACCTTAGCCATGAAAGCCAGCTGGGTGATTTTAGTCCAAACTTTATAATTCCTACAAATAACTCAAGACGACAAACTTCTGCCTCCTATTTTTCCCGCAACCACCACCCAGTAAGATGCTTTTTAAGTACTCATCACGTCTCCTGGAACCAACTAACAACTGCCAAGTTACTACCGTAATGATAAGGGGAAAAACAGCTATTTGCAAACAGTCTACTAGAGAGTAGTAACTGGATCAAACTATTGGATTCTTCCCAAGTACTTAAAATACTTGAAATATCATCATAATATATGCATTTTTCCAAGCAATACAAATTTTGCTGGCTGATGAGTTGACATTCACTCTATCCTTACTGCATCCTAGAGCACTTTCAAATATTTTAACAAGGCACAAGAAGCAACCCAACTTGCACGACAAGTTTCTTTCTCCATATTTGCTTGCTAACTAGTTGAGGGTCATGACACCTTTTTGACAACCGAGGAAGCTTCCAGTGGCGAAAATACAAATCCACAGAAACATTAAAGTCACATTGAAAAGGCCATGGAGATATGTGGTTTTACCTTTTTTTTTTTAATTCTGGGGTCCTGGAGGACAAGTGGGAATTGGAATAGAATAGAATAGAATAGAATAAATAGAATAGAATAGAGCTGAAAGGTACTTGGGAGGTCTTCTAGTCCAGCCCCCTGCTCTGGCAGGAGACCCTATACATTTTCAGACAAATGGCTGTCATCGGATTCCATAACATACAAGGCATGTATAAAAAGAGGAGAAGGTCAAAGAATAAAAGACAGACCCAGAAGAAAATGGAGCAATGGCATAAAAGAGACTCTACAACAGGGGTCTTCAAACTTGACAGCTTTAAGGCTTGTGGACTTCAACTCCCAGAATTCTTCCTCCAGTCATGTTAGCTCAGGAATTCTGGGAATTGAAGTCCACAAGTCTTAAACTTGCCAAGTTTGAAGATCCTTGACCTACAACAACATCAGTTAACAATGGTGGAAGAAGAGAAAGAGCCAGAACTTTGTATCTCCATTGACAACTGAAGCAGATGCAGAATAAGAAGCAATTGCAGAGGAAGAAGAGGAAGAGGGGGGAGGAGGAGGAGGAGGAGGAGGAGGAGGAGGAGGAGGAGGAGGAGGAGGAGGAGGAGATACAGCAGTAACACTAATTAGAAAGGTCCTTCTCAGGATAGTATGACACTTGAATGGACACTCTCCTGCGTGGGGAGCATTAAGTCCAAAGAAACTGAAAATGTTGGCTGAAACCAGGACTTAAGTGGTCTTGAAAAAGTTTGGGCTTTGGGGGCAAAACAAGGTAATGTTTCAGGCATGTTAGCTGGAGTAGGAGAAGGTTAGGGTTAGGGTTGTTCAAGTTCTGCAGATGCTAATATGGAACAAAGAAAAGGTATCTTTGGAAGATCTCCAAAGCAATACATCTTGCAATTAGCTTAACCCTCAGGTACTGTATATACAGGGCTTTGTACATATGTCTACCCATAAATATTTCTGGATTTTATTTATTTACAGACATCCAGACCATCCCCACTACCTGACAATAATGTAAGAATCAACAATATCAGGCAATGCTATCAAACTGTCTACCGTGGATCTCACCCCATTCCTAAGAGGTCCTTAAAGGGGGCATGCATAAAAGCACCAGCCTGCCTACCACCTCTAGTCTTACTGTCTCCATTTATCTGTATTTAGTCCCTTTGTTCATGCTTATGTTCATACCTATACTTGTTATCTTGTACATGTTTGACAAACAAACAAACAAATCAATGCTTTAAAGCTTCCTTGAACGGAACTGGAGAGATAACCTGTGTATCATATGCAAAGAGAAAGGAGTGCCATTTGCTTATTTATTCTGATCTTTATCTGAATGCTGATAGAGTTTTACTGCATCTTCTTTTTTAAAACAGCACAATGGTGTAATTACTTTTCAAGAATCCTACAAGGCAAACCTGTCTTTGTGCTAATTTAAGGATATAATAATTTAGTGTTTACCTCTAAGCCTGCCATTCAGCAAGATAACTGTCCATGTAGTAGACTTTGTCAATATTAGCCCAGCAAATCATGGCAGGAAGACAATGCAAAATTGACATGCTATGAACTTTCAGTCTTTTATTCTCCCTGGAGCTGGGTTTACAGTGTACTCCACAAACATTTGAGTGTAGTTTAAAGGAAGAAGAAGGCTAGAAGGCTGTATCTTTGCTTTAACAATAAATCCTGAAAAAAGATCTTCCTATGGATTTAAATCCCAGCATGGTACAAGAAAGAAAAATAACAGAATGAATTTTCCTCCAGTCTGCTGTCTATAAAAACTTTAATGTCTCCTATTGTTGGAGGAGGAAAAAAAATCATCTCTCCTTTCTGTGTAATTTGTTTCCTAGTTAGATGCTTGCTTTCACCTTCTCTTTTTTCTTTTCTTTTCTATTTTTTTTAATCGAAAGTTCATGTAGAGGTTTTTTCTTTAGCATTTAATGATGCACTTCCAGTTTGATCATCATATGCAACCTGTTGCAGCTATTTTTATTTTTAAAGCTTTCCTCGTGCAATTAAAGTAAGGAAAAGCCTTTCAGAATAAACCTCCAACTATGGAATATTATGTTTGTACAGAACAGAAATAATTGGCCTATTAAGAGGAAAATCTTTCAAGTAACAGATTAAAAAAAGCTCTCCCTTTGGATGGATGTTTTCCCTGCTTTTGCTAGCTTACTTACCTTGGCTTAGAGCTTATCTATGTCCAGAGATAATAAAGCAACGATGGAGGGCTGTTATCTCCTTTTTTAAGCAGTTGTTCCTGGGCCTATGACATAAGGATCCAGCATTTACCTGGGAAAGAAATATGGCAGGTAATCAAAGTTAGGCAGTGAAAGTTTTGTTCAGCTTTTGTGTGTGCATGGAGACAGACATGTGAGTGAGAAGTTCACTAAAACTGTCAGTTTTAATTGGAAAGAGGTCAGCAATGGCATTTAATAGCGTGTTCTGAGAAATGAAACCTGGGATGAGCCTAAAGAGACAAAATTCTGAAATTGCACCATAGGGGAAGTTAGTACTCTTGAGTTCAAAAGCTGACAACCCTCCTAACAGTGATAAAGGCACCAGGCTAGAAACCAGGAGGCTGTGAGTTCAGTCTCACCTAAGTTATGAAAGCTGGCAGAAGTTCTACACCATTCCAAGGAAATTGTTACCTATTTTTTTCTTCTTAAGAACAATGGAGCAGCCACAGCTTTGGGAAGCAAGCTGTTCCATTGAGTGATCGTATTTGAGACATGTGGTCAAGTAAATTTTATAATTGATAGGAAAGAGAGGGGGGAAGGGAGGGAGAAAGAAAGAGAGAGAGAGAGAGAAATGATCCTCAATTTATAACTATAGTTGAGCCAAAAAATTATCCTGCTGAGCAAGACAGTTTTGTCCTATTTTACGACCTTTCTTGCCACAACAAGTGAGTTGTTAAGTTAGTAGTACTATGAGCTTCCCCATTGATTTTGCTTATTAGAAAGTCCCCAAAAGATGATCACATGACTTTGGAACACTGCAACCATCATTAAATACTGTACATATCAGTTTCCGAGCATCCAAATTTTGATCACGTGACCATAGGGATACTGCAATGGTCATAAGTTTGAGAAACAGTCATAAGTTACTTTTTTTTCAATACCATTGTAATTTGGGATAGTCACTAATGAATGGTTGTAAGTTGAGTTCAATAGATGATGAATGGATGGATGACAGATAGATAGATAGATAGATAGATAGATAGATAGATAGATAGATAGATAGATAGATAGATAGAT
>BLBF01000049.1:5770303-5791077 GCA_015471245.1 Laticauda colubrina
AGAAAGAAAGAAAGAAAGAAAGAAAGAAAGAAAGAAAGAAAGAAAGAAAGAAAGAAAGAAAAGATAGATAGATAGACAGACAGACAGACAGACAGACGATAGTTAGACAGATAGATAGGTGATAGTTAGACAATCAGATAGGCAGACATAGACAAATACAGACAGACAGACTGGACAGTTGATTAATGTGGGTATCCTGCAATGACCAGCATGGACTATCACTGATCCCCAGACCACAAATTGAGAACTGTACACACACACACACACACACACACACACACACACGACTGGGCTTCCTTCCTCCTGCTTATAGTTTAGTTGGCTTTGAGTGAGACACACACACACAAACACACACACCCTGTTCTCAGCAGGTTAAGGACACTGTCAAAAAAAAAAGTTTATTCCATGACAATGTTAAACATCTTGTTGGACTTTTTCCAGAACACACTTCAGTGTGGAAAAACTGCCTCTGATCAGGCCAGCCTTAGCACAAGATTTGCATGTGGAGAGATATCTTGTTGTCCGAAAGTGCTAAAAGAATGGCAATGCAGTCTGTGCTAATGATGGATGAGCCATGGCACTTCTGTCACTTCTTGTAGGGACTCAGCATGACAACCTCTTGAGCCTTGTAAAAATAAATTTAGTGTTCCCTCCAAACAACAAAATGACTCCTCGGCAAGTTAGAAGGCTGTCCTTATAGCTTTTCACAACTGATTCCCACGTGGCATTGGAAGATGAACAGAAATAAGGAGGCAGGATGTGAGTGTTTTTCTTTCTTCTTTCACCATCCCCACCTTCTCCTCCTCCTTCTAATTTTCTGCCTTCTCTATCTGCTGTGAAGGAACTGGTCAGAACCTGCTGAATACCAACTCTAGCTCAGTCCTGGTAAATCTCCTATGAAGACACTTGCCTGGCTCATCAGTCATCGTGGTTTGATTCGTGCATCATCTATTTAATGATTTGACTAACACAGTGTTGACTCTAATTTTTCATTAAACTAGGCATGCCCGGTTCCTGTTATCATTCTTCACCTGTTTTAGACTCCAGGCCCCTAATTATCTTTGTTGTTCTTCTCTGTACTCTTTCTAGAGTCTCAATATATTTTTTACATTATAGCAATCAAAATTGGATGCAATATTCCAAGTGGGGTCTTACCCAGGAATTATGAAGTGATTCCGTTTCAAGGACCTAGAATAGACAGATGTGGTTGTTTGATATTGTTCAAGGCACTGTTGCAAGATGTAATCTGCTTGTTCCAATTAAAGTTACCTTGACTGATTTTTGTCAGTGTTGATGGTGACAAAATGGTGCTCCAGTTGTTTTGGGATTGCACCGTATTGCTTTCTTTGTGTTGTGGCCTAAGGGGGAAGAGGGAATGGAGATAGCAGACAGAGAGACAGAGGCAGAGCCTGGGCTATCTGTCAACCCTCAGGTGGAGAGTCAGCAGCCCCCAGGTCTGGAGGCGGCTGATGAGGAAGAGGAGGAACAGCTGGGTCCAATGCCTGACACGCGGATGCACAGAAGGCAGAGGAGAGGAGAGCAGTGGAAATCTATGGGCCAATCCCTGGGAAGGAAGAGCCACCACTGCTAGCAAAGCCCCACCCTAGCTCTAAGGATAAGAGGTGGGGGGCAAGATGAATAGATGTGGTAGACAACTATTCATCTTCCTGCTGGATGGACTTGTGAGCCTGTGGTGAGAGAGAAACTTTTGGCTGGGACTGCTGGCATTCCTAATAAAGGAATCTTTGAGTTAACTTAAGAGGATTTGTATTTGGGGAGCTGGGTCAGAACACTTTGCTTTCTTTTGCCACAGTCATTCTATTGTTGTAGGTATTATTGGTTGTCTAGTTCATCTAAATGTTTGTTATGTTGCTGTCTCATTCTATTTGCATTATACTATGTGTATGCCATTATGGGGATTTAGCAGGATATCAATTGCAGGAAGGAAATAAACTGAATGTCATGTTTGAAAGCATGTACATTTATCACTTGTGTCCCTGTTGCACACATCAGGATTTTATCAAAGATTTTGGGATTCATTCATAAAGCTCTTTGCTCTGCTTCTTGCCCTTAGTCAGGAAATTGATCAACTCTATTGGAGGCTCTGCATGCAAAGGAAATAATCAGCATTAGCTTGCAAATAGGAAACAGTTAACTAAGCTTCATCTATCTGTGTGCCTACACACTTAGCAGGGTGCAATTTAAAAAAACGTTTCTAGTAAAAGAAGGAAGATAGGTTTTCTACTAATAAAATGGATTTCAAAAGAAACCTGGAAGAGTTACAACTAACAAAGATGGGACAGTAGTAATAGCACTTAGACTTATATACTGCTTTACAGTGCTTTACAGCCCTCTCTAAGCAGTTTACAGAATCAGCCTATTGCCCCCAACAATCTGGGTCCCCATTTTACCCACCTTGGAAGGATGGAAGGCTGACTCAACCCTGGTGGGATTTGAACTGCCAAATTGCAGGCAGCCAGCACTGTGCCACCTCAGCTTTTGAACATTGACAGATATCAACTTGACTTTCTAGAGCAAGATGGAAGTATCTGTCTTAAATTGGAGTAACATTACAGTTAGTGGCTATGAAGTCAATCATTTGAATAATATCACTCCAACAGAATTGAGCTACACCATATAAATGTACCATGTAAATTACAGTTGCATTAAACTAAGCAGGGCAGAAGAAGAAAAAATACATACAGGTAGTTCTAAACTTATAACCGGTGACTTAGTGACTGTTCCACATTACGATGGATCACCCTTTCCCAAAATGTACTTATTACGCAATGCTGAAATTCTGACAGCTGTGAGGTCAAATGACTACATTTTGGGAGTTTGATAAGTGACCCATTTTCAGCGTCCTGCAATTACATGATTGTGATTAACTATGTATTTGCTGAAAGTTGGCCTTTACTTCTAATTTTTGGCAAAATTGCTGCATAGCCAGAAATAGATCTGCTTAATGAGTGCTGCAAAAAAAAAAAAAAAAAGATTGTAAAATCAAGTCACATGATCACCCATTTTTTGACTTACTCATACTTTAAAACAGACACAATTCCCCAATCACCTAACCTATCATAATACCAATATCCCTGTTCCGTCCGGAAAAACGCGGGGTAGACCGGGTTCCAGTAAACAAGTCTTTATTTCAAACAAGCAACAGTAACAGAACGGCTGGTTAAAGCCGCGGCAGCCCTTTTTAAACAGGCTTGCCTGCCGGCTTATACCCAATGACGTTTCTTTAACTTTGCCACCTTTAAGCGGGTCCCTAGATTGGTTCCTAGCAAACCAATCCGCTTTCGGCCTTTCTGGCCAATCTGAATGTTCAACTTGGACTCTTCCAAGTTAAACAGAACACCCTTCCCCCTTTAGTTTAGTCCTACATGAGTGATGTAGTCGCACATGTAGGTAGTGTTTCTTCTATTTCTCTTTGACCTGCGTGGTTCATTTTCGCTGGAAAGTTTGAGCGGTTCGGTCAGGATCGCTGTCTCTCCGGCTCTTCTCCATGGAACCACCTGGAAGGGTGAGTCAACATTGTTGCTACCACTTGAGTTGCTCAGGCTGGTGGTTTTGCTGCTCCCTCCTGGTTTCCCGGGCAGGTCGAGCTGGCTTGGCTGGCCCCTTCCAGGACGGATTCCACTTGGATTATTTCTGCTGGTCTCATCTAACTGTAAGTGTTCTTTTTGCTCTTTTTGATTGGTTAGATGTTCTGGATTTATTTTTAATAGTTCATTTTCACCCTCTTTTTTATTTCTTTGTATTCTCCCCCCGCCTTAGTTGTGCTTTCGTCGATTTTTATTGTTTGAGGTTTCACGGTTGTATTTTGCTTGATGTTTCTGGAACAAAGCTGGTCTATGTGCCGCTTCCACTCTTTTCCATCATCCACGGTTAGACGGTAGGACCGGGGGCTGTTATTTGTGTGATTGTGGCTGGAAGCCAGAGAGGGTCCCCGGTGAATTTTTTTGCATAGACTAGGTCGCCGATTTCAAATGTGCGGTATCGGCCGGATGAATTGGGGGCTTTTTCACAGGTGTAATTTGGGTGAAATCTATCCAAATGGGATCTGAGTTTCCTCCCCATTAATAATTCTGCTGGGCTCTTGTTCGTTATACTACTGGGGGGTGATATGTTGTAGTGTGAGGAAACGGTTTAGCTTGTCTTGGACATCCCCATGGTCCATTTTTTCTCGGCCTTCTTTCGTAAATCTGACCATTCTCTCGGCCCTACCATTTGCCGCCGGGTGGGCCGGCACCGTTAGTGCATGGCGTATACCTAAGGAAGCTAAATACTGTTCAAATTGTATAGCGGTTAGTTGTGGCTCATTGTCGGACACTAGTATATCAGGCAACCCATGAGTTGCAAATAATTTGTTTAACTGCTTGATAACAGCGTCGGTTGTCGTGGATGACATTACTATAACTTCCAACCAATTTGAGTATGCATCTACGACAATCAAAAACATATGCCCCCGTAGTAGGTCCTGCAAAATCAATATGGATTCGAGACCAGGGGCCTCATGGGGTCTCCCAGTCTTGTATGGGTGCTTGTGGTGGAGAGGGTCTAGTTCTCTGGCACTCATTACATGTAGCTACCCAGTATTCAATATCCTTGTCTAAACCAGCCACCAGACATAGTTCCTAGCCAGGCTTTTCATTTTTACTATGCCTGGGTGGCCTTCATGGAGCATACCCAACACTTCTTTCTTCAGTCTGGAAGGAATTACCACCCGATCATCCCATAACAAACACCCCTTTTGAATTGACAGTTCAGTCTGTCTGGTCAGAAAAAATTTTCAGTTTTTTGGTTTTCCGGCCAGCCTTTACCTACCCGATTCAAAATGCGGGCAGTCACTGGGTCTTTTGTGGTAGCGACAGCGTTGGCAGACAATGGCAGTTCAGGGCAGGCCTCTATTTGTAGTGCGGCTGTTTTTGGCAATGGTGCTCGACTTAATGCGTCTGCATGGGTGATTTGTTTTCCGGGTCGATGCAGTAATGTATATGAGTATGCAGCTAGGAATTCTGACCATCTAGTCATTCTGGGGGATAAAGTGTTCGGTGTGGGTTTGTTTCCCGCCAAAATTCCTAGTAACAGTTAATGTCAGTTACAATGGAAAATGTCTTCCCATAGAGGTAATTCTCTGGCGACGATTGTCAGGGCCTCTCTGTCTAATTGGCTATAGTTGCGTTCTGCTTTGGAGACCGTTTTTGAGTAAAAGGCGATGGGTGCCTCTCTCCCGTCGGGCAATTGGTGGCTCAGGATGGCACCGACTCCGAACGGTGAGGCGTCACAGGTGACCGTCAATGGGAGTGTGTTACTAAACTGAATAAGAACAGTGTCTGATGTTAATAACAGTGTCTGAGGTCTTTTATGCTTTGGAAAGCTTTTTATTCCTTGTGACCCCAAGTCCAATTAGTTTTTTTATCCAGTAAATTATGCAATGGTTCTGCTATCGTTGCTTTGTGGAGGAGGAATACGTTATAAAAGTTTATTAGACTCAAAAATGCTTGTACGTCTGTTTTGTTTCTAAGTCTGGGTGTGTCTTTAATTGCTTTGACTTTTTTTTCTATAGGGTGTACACCCTCTCCGTCAATTAAATACCCTAAAAATTCGATGCGATCAGCAACTAGACAGCATTTTTCCTTTTTAACTTTCAGGCCGGATTCTCTAAATTTTGTTAGCACTTCTCTTAGTCTTGCTTCTAATTGGGTCGTATTTTCTGCTGAAATTAGGATGTCATCAAAGTATGGAACGACCCCTTTAATTCCATTTAATAGGCGTTCCATAAGGCTTTGGAAAATGCCTGGGGCAACGCTTACTCCAAATTGAAGTCTGTTACATTTGAATGCCCCTCTGTGAGTTACTATTGTCTGTGCCTCGGCCGTTATTGGGTCTACTGGAAGTTGTTGATATGCTTGAGCTAAATCTAACTTGGCAAAAAAATTTCCTCCCCTAAGTGAGTGCAGTACGTGCTGTACGACAGGTACCGGGTATGCACTTTGCTGCAATGCATGGTTCAGGGTAGCTTTGTAGTCTCCGCAGATGCGCACAGACCCATCAGGTTTTACTGGTGTTACTATTGGTGTTTCCCACCTAGCATGGTCAATCGGTTCTATGACACCTTGTGCAATTAATTTGTTTAATTGTTCATCTATTTTGGCTTTTAACGCAAAGGGTACTCGTCTGGCCTTTAGCCTTCTTGGTGCTATCTGGGGATCTAAACTAAAGGAAATTGGGGTCCCCCGGTACCTGCTTAGAGTGCCGTCGAAGATGTCCTGGAACTCGTGTATCAAGTTCTCTTCCCAATCAGTTGCTGCTGTTCGGTTCACTCTGGTCATTCCGATGCCCAATGGTGCGAACCATTCAATGCCCAGGAGACTGGGACGGTCTCGGTCAACTATGGTTAGCGGCAGGACTTCAGCGTGCTGTTTGTAAGTGACTTTGAAGTGTCCTAGACCTACCACAGGGATCCTGTTTCCTTGGTAGTCCTTTAGAATTAATTGTTGTTTCTGAGGTTCTTTTAGTCTTATGTTTGGAACTAGCCATCTGATTGTGTTCCAAGACACCATTGACAGGAAGGATCCTGAGTCGACCTCCATCTCTCAAGGGCTTCCTTCAATTTTCACGATAATTTTGACCTTTCTCCCGCTTTCCATCTGGGCGCTTCCAATAGTGACAATCTGGTGGGTTTTTTTTCAGTTGCTGGTTCCTTTGCTGCGCTCCCATTTTCTGTTGGCTTGCCTCGACTCAATTCTTAATGGTGAATTACTGTGCCTGCTAGGACTGTTGTTTTTACAATTTCTGCAAACTCTCTCGATGTGTCCCCTTTTCTTGCAAGCCCAACAGATGGCATCAAGGAACCTGCACTCGGCTCGGAGGTGGTTCCCTCCGCAGCCAGCTCATTCTCGCCAATTTCTTTTTTCACGCCTTTTTTTGTTCGCGTATAGGCGATGTACCTCATCATCATCTTCTTCTGTTTCTGATGATGTGCCGAGGTCTTTGTGGTGTGTGGTAGAGGGAGCTTGCTTCTTTCCCCTGGGTATGGTCGTCGCGTCATTATTGGCATTCATCAGCTTCATTGTCGCCACTGATTTTTTAGTGGCTTCTGCAGCGGTGGCTTCCATGGTCACTTCAGCCACAGTTATATTAGGCTTATTCAATAATTTACTTTGTAAGTTAGAGTCTTTTAGGCCTAAAATGACACAATCTCACATGGCTTCATCCATATTCTGGAATTCGCAAGCTCCACCCAGATGTCGGAGGGCCAGTACAAAATCAACGATGGTCTCATCTTCCCTTTGGTCTCTTTTGTAGAACTCGTGTCTTTTAATGAGATTTGACACCACAGGCGCGTAGTGAGCCTTTAGCATTCGATTAAGCTCAGACCAGGTCATCTGTTTCACGTCTCTGGGCTTTGCCAATGCCTTGGCCATTTTGAACACGGTTGGCCCACAATGAGTTAGGAAGACAGCCCTCTTCCACTGATCCAAAATTTCCTCCATTTCGTTGCTCTCTAAAAACATCAGGAAACAATCGATGTATGATTCCCAATCTTCTTCGCTGGGGTTGAAAGGTGCGGGTGCCGCGTTATTACTAGCCATCACTTCTAGTGTGGTTTTCTTGCCGCGTGCTCGGTCTCCGCTTCAGGATGATCCCACCAGTGATGAAGAGGTTCCTGAGGAGCCTGTGCCCAATGCATGTGCGCACAGGGTTGCTCAAAGGAAAGAGCAGCTGCAGCAGCATGGGCAACTCAGGAGTAAGGCTGCAAGTGATAACCCCTCCCTTAAGAGAAAAGCTAGCTGAGAAACCAGAGTTCTTTGCAGGAAGCATAGAAGTTTTTGCATTCAAGCCTTGTGGACGTTCAGAGTATCTTGGTTGGTGTTTGGAGACTCTGTGTTTTGAAATATGTCTTAGTAACTTTATCTAGTGTTCTTGGTAGCTTTGCACAACCTTGGCAAGGCTTGTTCTTGTCAGAGACAATTAGTTTGAAACAGCTGTTAACTGTGAAGGAACAGAATTCGTAAAGAATCATTAAAAGGTTTTGCTGTTACCTGGTGTTCATTTCTTTGGAACAAGGTTTGGGTCAGAACAGAAACTTCCCTTAACTAGAAGCCTGCTTGTCAAACAAGGTAACCAAGGCTCACTCACTCATCATCCATGATTCTCTTTGAAGGAAGCTGTTTTTTCTCATTCTACGTAAAAGGTCCTCCCCCTGCACTTAAGGTTATTGTGGTGAAGAAAAACAATAGAAAAGATCACTATGCATGCCAAGGTGAGGCGCTGAGCACAAAAGGAAGGTTGTGGATACATAAATAATAAATAAAAATCACCTCAGACAGATCCAATCCTCAAAAAAAATCAGCCTTTGAAAAGCACGGTAAAAACAACAAGAGTTCAAACAAAATTCAATTTCAAGCGGCCATTAAATAAAGCAGTTATTCTCCTGAGATAGTTGTGTAAGTACAGCTTGATGGAGAATCCATAAAGGCCATGTTCATGCATAAAACCATATTTTATGGATTCACACAATGGACTTAGCCAAGAGACCCCGTACTCGGTTACATCAAATGCCTATATGAAGTAACAAGCTAATGGACATCACGATGGAGAAGAAGCATGGCTTGATAGGATCTCCTGAGCTTCTTGTGGAATTCATAGGATCTGAGGAAAGGCATATTGCAAAGGCAATTCTCTGGAATTTTCCCCTCAGGTATTAAGAAAACACTGCACCAAAGTTAACAGTGTCAGAGCTGTTATTTCCTAGCTCTGCATATAATTGCATTCTAGTGCTGGTTTTCTTCTTTCCTTCACATCTGAAATCATGAGCTTGTCTAGTTTTAAACCCCATACATTTTTTTCTTAAAAAATTACAACATTGTTCTGACAAGTATTTGTAACACCTTTGTTTCTAAATACTAAATCCTACCTGCTTCCTACTTGAGAGACAAAGAAAGAAAAAAATTTTTTTTTAAGTTTTCTTGATTTTTAAGGACAAACAAAAAGAAACAAAACATAAAAATATCCAGCTTTCTTCCATAAGTATACAAACAGTGTGTCGGTTGGTTTACAATTTTTTTGTGCATTGATTTCATAGTCTCAATTACAGTTACATTACATAATAACTCATATTATCAGAAATTGAATATCCTAGTATTATTAATCAATCATTTGACTATAATTTTGTTCATTCATACTTTGCGAGAAAGCAATACTTTGTTTATTTTATAACAATTCATATAGTCCTTCCAAATCTATCTTAAAAACATTTTATATATAATAATAATAATAATAATAATAATAATAATAATAATAATAATAATAATAATAAATAAATCTTTATATATTCATTATTTTCTATAATTCTACATATTCTATTATTATATTTTATTATCTAGCTATTGATAGAAAAGGTCCCAAATTTTGTAAAATTCTTTATCCTCTTGTTCTCTAATTTCAAATGTCAATCTACTCATTTCAGCACATCCCAGTATTTTCTTGATAATTTCCTCCTGCAATGGTATTTTCTCATTTTTCCAATTTTTAGCAAATACAATCCTAGCTGCTGTTAATATGTTTACAATCAAATATTTTAAATCTTTGCTGTATGTATCAGGTAGAATTCCCAATAAAAATATGTCTGGTTTTAAATCGATATGCTTTTTAATTATTTTTTCCAACCATGTGTGGATTTTAGTCCAATATTTTTTTGCATCCGCACAAGTCCACCACATATGGTAATATGAGACTGTAAAATATCTTATACAGATTTTCTTTAAATGCTGTTGACATTGTTATTTTATAATTTTGAAACCACAATTTTTGCCATTTCTCTAGAACAATCCCATATCCAAGAAAATTATCTTTATGGTGCCTCGGAAACAACTTGCACCTAAACATCAGCAAGACAAAGGAGATGGTGTGAGACTTCCAGAAGAAGAGAGAGGAACCTGCCCCACTTTACAGAGAGAGGGAGAGAGTGGGAGAGGGAGATGGAGAGGGAGAGAGAGGGAGAGAGAGTTTCCTCCTTTAAATTCCTGGGAGTCTACCTCAGCAAAGATCTCACCTGGAAAATCAACACAACCCAGGTGGACAGAAAGGCCCAACAGAGACTCCATTTCCTTAAGGTCTTGCGAAAGAATAAAGTGGAACAATGACTAATGACCTCCTTTTACCGATCCACAATAGAAAGTGTCCTCCCATATTGCATTATGTTATGGAATTCTGACTTGACAGCCACTGATAGAAACAGATTACAGAGGGTGGTGAGCGCAGCAAAAAACATGGTAGGCTGTTCCCTGAGACTACTAAATGACCTCGCTAGGGCTCACTGCCTTGGAAGAGTGAGGAAAATTCTCAGGGATGACTCACACTCTGGTCAGCACTTCTTCACTCGGGTAGGAGATATAGAAGCATAGCCAGCTGCACCAGCAGGCTGAAGAACAATTTCTACCAGTGGGCTGTCAGACTTCTAAATGGAAAATAACTTCATGTCAACATAGTATGATAGACTTGCAGGGCTGGTGCATTGTGCAACAGGGTCACATAATGTAATAAGATTGGATCTGGGTTAGAGACTTCTGTCTTCACTGTGAGTTGTGTTGGGAGGGTGCACGAAGGGAGGCTCAGCCAATTTCATTGTACACATCAATCAACTCTCAGCTTCTGACATGCCAAGAACTGGTTCATCTTCCCTGAGCTGACATCTAGAGAGGTATCTGGGGAATCATCGGGGAAGTCATCACAATTTATCTAGAATTGCCTTAGTACTAACAACAAAGCTTCAGCAGCATCACACTACACATTTCAATTTTTGGTTCACCAACTACCATTGCCCTTTACTGAAAGCAAAACATATCTTCAATCCCCATGGCTGTTGAAGAGTCACTGATGTTCAATCTCAATCCATTTTAGGTTGGACCAGCCGTTGGACCTCATCAAAATTCTTCCTCTAGTTTGGGGAGTGGCTGGCTGGGGAATTCTGGGCATTGAAGTCTACAAGTTTAAAAAATGCTAAGGTTGGATATCCCCACTTTAATTCTTTCATGTTCTCCAATCCCCATTGTCTTTCATGTTCTTAGAGTTGTTATAGGAAATGATCAGGGTGAGCCTGAAGGAGAGGTCAAACACATCATCGATCTAGAATACCTAGAATGCGCTCACAAGAGATCTAAGTCTAGCCTATCTTGAGTTTCCTTTATTCTTATCTACTGCCTATTTCTTTTGATCATTAGTTGTTCAGATTCTTATAGCAAGCAAAAGTTTGCAATAAACCTTTATATTCATTTGAATTGCCTGGACTTCCTGATTTTCCCATGCTTGACCTTTAATGAAGGACTCCAACAATTCTTCTTTCTTCTATGAAAAACATAGGAAAAACTCAACTAACTCCAAATTTCTGCTTCTCTTAGCATTTGTTTGAATGTCCTTCTGGATACATGAACAACCAGTAGGAAGTCGTAGCAAAAGGACAATTGCTGAATGTAGAAGACAATTTGTTTTAATAGTCTGCTTTTCTATATGGCAGTGTTTACAGTACTATTCTGGCATTCCTGCTGTGTACAGAACTATCCAAACTTAAATATTCACCAATTTTTATTCTTATTGATTCAATCCATTTTTTCTGCACTCTAAATCAAAGAGATTGGAATGGTCAGTCTTAATAGTCCTGTCAAAAATGTCCTTTCAAATTATTAAGCTTGTGGGGAGAACAGTTGTGTTGATGATGGCCTGTAGAGTAATTGAGACAGAAGAAAGCACAGTCTTTAACAATTTCTCAGGGAGATGCCTCCCCACATTAGTGGGGAGAGTAACTTTCCTAATGAAAAAGCCCCAATGAAGAGATCCCTCCTGATATCTTTCGATGAGTTGTGATGGAAATATGGGGAACAAGACAGCCATGATCGTAGTATAGGGACTATTAGAGAGAGGGTGGCATAACAAAAGGCGGGAGGTCTACACAAACTAAAGGTCCAATTTCTCCCAAATTTCTCTTTCTTGCTTAAAAGAATTTCTCAAGCACCTCCTCTTTTATCCCAACCGAGTAAAACTGGAAATAGAAACACAGGATACTTTCACATTTGGCTAAACACATTTAGTAGCTTCCCTAGGATCTAGAATGAAGAGATCATTAGTTTTCATGTGTCAGAACCTTTCTGAACTAAGTAAATGGACTAAGTAAATGGACTTTTCTAAGTAAATGGACTTAGAATTTCTCTTCTCACTTAAGACAAGATTAGATAAGATATTTTTTTGTCATTTAATTTACTGTGAGCACATTGGCCCAAATTAAAAATGAAATTGTTGCCTGTTCTCAAGAGAAAGTATATATCTATCCAAAATATGTATCTACATACATAACCCATATACATATGCTATATACATACATAGATACTGCGCGCACACAGATATACACACACATATATCTGCTCAAGCATCGCTTATATGCTAAGTCCTGGATAGTAGGGAATGAACTGCCAATAACCTTTTCTGCTGTCCTCACCACTCTCTGCACCACCTTCACTGTCTGAAGTAGTAATGCTTCCAAACGAGGCAGTAGTACAATATAACAGGATGCTTTCGATCGTCCCTCTATAACAGGGTTGTCAAACTCCCTGCATCACGTCATCACGAGACATATCATGACTCCCCCCCTTTACTAAAATGGGTGAGCATGGCCAACACATGATGAGTCCAACTTGCGGGCAATGAGTTTGACACCCCTGCTCTATAGAAAGTGGTAAAGAACAGAGGAAGGAAGATGAAGTTTCCTTATGTGACACAGAAAATGCAGGCACTGCTGTGCCTACTTCACTAGTGTCTCGCTGTTGAGTGTCCAAGCTAGCCTTCTCATAAGCTGCACACTGAGAAACTTGATGTTGCTAATCACCTCCACATGTGAACTATTAATATGTAGAGGTGTGTGGCTGTGCCTGCCTTTTCTGAAATAACAGAGTAGCAGAATTGGAAGGGAGCTTGGAGGTTTTCTAGTCTAACTCCCTGCTCAAACAGGAGATGCTGCATCATTCCAGACAAATGGCTGTCCAACCTCCAGTGATGAATCACCCGAAATTTCTGGAGGAAAGCAGTTTCACTAATTAATTGTTCTCACAGTCAGGAAATTTGTCCTCAATTCTACGTTGGATCTCTTTTTAATGATCTTTCATTTATTACTTCTTGTCCTGCCTTCAGATGCTTTGGAGAATAAGTCCTTCCCCTCTTCTCTGTGACAGCCCTTCAAATATTAGAATATTGCTATCAAATCAAAGGGAGCTTCAGTGGCGCAGTGGTTAGAGTGCAATACTGCAAGCTACTCCTACTGCAATTTGGCAGATCAAATCCCACCAGGTTCAAGGTTGACTCAGCCTTCCGTCCTTCTGAGGTGGGTAAAATTAGGACCCAAATTGTTGGAGGAAATAATCTGACTCTGTAAACCACTTTGAGTTAACCACGTTAAGCAGTATAAAGCGGTATATAAATCTAAGTGCTATTGCTATTGCTATGTCAACCCAGTCCATCTCTTCATTTGACAAGACATACCTTGCATGATTACATACATGAAACTGTGTAGTTACCTACATGGTTGATGTTTCCTTAAGGTTCAAATAAATTGCTAAAGAAGACTGTGTGTGTTAGAAGAACATTCATTTCATAGCTATATATTATAACTGATGCCTTACTTTGGTGGTCACCATCAATATTTCCCTCATCCTCTCTGTTTTTCTTTAAATATGTAAATTGTGTCCCTTGAGATTAGCACATGGGTCACACCTGAAGATGTTGGGTTGGAAACCCTATTGTCATGCCTCTGGTGGAAACTGACTCTGAGGGAGAGGAGGAACAGCCGACAGGGAGTGGATGGAAGTGTGGCTCTGGAGGTTGTGGAGGAGGTTGGGGAAGGGCAGAGACCGGCTGAGCAGTCAGAAGAGGACCCAGGCCCATCTCTTATCCATCCTAGGGCACATCGGGAGGAGAGGGCCTTGATCCTTTTCATGGCTGCAATTGTGACAACTGAATAAGAATATGGACCTGTATACTGGCAAACGGCGGAAACAAAGCATGTAAATATCTCTAGTTTATAGTTCCTCTCTCAGTTTGGCATCCTTCCCAGAGTGTGTTATCTATGGACATTCTCCAACCCTTATCTTGCCTGGTTTGTGTTGCTTTTTTCCTTCTTCCTGTAACTGTTTGTGTGGGGTTTTTTGTTTTTTGTTTTTTTGTCTTCCATCAAAGATATTCGAAGCTTGGAAGCAAAGTGAGGGAATAAAAGGGGCTTCACCTGTTTTCTGTGACTGTATTTGTTTTGTATCCCACCCTGGGTCATCACACCTGTATTTTTCCCTCTTAGGGGAAAAGGTGATTTCCCATTGATCTTCAGTTGTGTGAAGGTGATATCAAGAAACGGAGAATATTAGATTGGATGTTAGATTTTTTTTTCCAGCCTAAATTGGAATTACCAAGATATTTGCCTTGAGTGCATTATTTTATTTTATTTTATTTTTTTGCACATAGTCTTTGTGCTGCCTGACTCCCAACTATTACTCCAGCACAAAGGATTCTCTATGTGGCCGATACAGCTATAGCTTTGTGTTTCATCCCTTTGTATTTAAACTCTATAACAAAACGAGCCCTTTTGATGAAAATACATATCTACTCCCACCTATTTTGTAGGAAATGAAATTGCTTCAAATATTAAAATTAGCACTTTTTAATAACAGATATGTGATACGATCCATTGAAGTCAAGCTAGAATTTATCTTGCGACAGTATATGTCACAGCCCTAGAGTATTTATAGAGTAGTTTTAAAAGTTCATTAAACTCAAGAGATTAGATATTGCCCCAAGCGGTGCTCTATAAAAGAGAAAAAAATACAGTGCTATTACTTGGTAAAATGTTGTGCTATGTTGTTAATTTAACTCCCCTGAGTTCTCATCTTCTGATTCAAAAGACATTTCCTCATGCTGTTAAATTTGACATTTTCAAAGAATCTTGGCCTGTGTCTCAAAAGCTTTCACCAGAAATTCAATATTGCACATTCATTTTGAAAGGAGACAGAGAGGAGGGAGAGTGAAGAGGTGGAAATGTCAAGCACATTGGTCTTCTCCATTTATTTCTCTTCTCTTTTACCGTGTCACTTTTGTTATTGAAACTCAGTTTGTTCACTCATTCCCTCCCCTATTAAAATATGGTTAGGTCAAAGGTAGAAACAAAACTGTAGAAGGAGTGGCAGAACCTGGGAGCAGAGTTAAAACAGGAATTGGCCTAGAATCCTTACATACCCACAAGTGAACTAAGTCCAACCTCCCTTGAATTTTGTTGACCTTTATTTAACTCCAAGCAGGTGCTAACTGTTAGTTGAAAATATGTCAGGCTCAAAAGATCAGGTCCACACGTAACAATTCAATTAAACTGATTTATTACGACTCAGGCCTATGCACAGGAATCTTCTCAAATATGGGTTAGTACAGGGGTGTCAAACTCACATCGTCACAGTGGCATCACATGACGTATTGGGACTTTTTCCCCCTTCGCTAAACCAGGTGTGCCTAGCACTTGATGCATCCAGCCCATGGCCTGGGAGTTTGACAGCCCTGGGTTAGTACATGTTGGAGGGCCAACAGAATTCTAACAAACCTGGACATAGCTTGCTTGTGCTACATAGGAATTCTAAGCTTATCCCTCTTTTAACTCCACCCCCTAGTTCCATCAGTCCTTCTCCTAAAAAATCTTGCTTAGGACATTTTTTTTTGCTTTACCTCCCAAAAAGAAAGCATGTTTGAATTCTTGGGCTTCCTTTGGGAAAAATATAAAATGGAGACAAATTTCTCCTGGTGAGGCAAGGGTGCCAGTTGAGAATCTGGGTATTTAAAGTTTTTCCCTATGAACCCTGCCTATAAAATTATAAACTGCATGTCAGGTGGAACTGGTTCCACTTCTTTCTATAGGTCAGCTTGATGTGATCATATAGAGGACTTATTCCTGAGAAAACACCACACTGAAAGAATTTTAATTCAGCCATAGGTATAACAGGCTTGGGAATGAAAAAAAATAGGGAATGAAGACATTTTTCGTTATATATGGAAATAGGGAACTAACATTTTGCAATAAACCTTTCCATTTGATTACATTAAGAATGGCCCTTTTAACAGTGTTTTTACAATGCACGTGTTGTTTGTTCAATATCCCATCTTTATTATTTCTTATAAACAGCTTAACATGGAGAACATATTTAACGCCTGTCTTATTCCCCCCACAACAATCCTATGGGATGGGATGGACTGAGAAAGATAAATTGGCTTAAAGCAAGGTTGTCAAACTCCAGGCCCAGAGGCGGGATGCATCAGCCTCTGGCCACGCCCATGCCTGATTTAGCAAAGGAGAAAAAAGTCCTGATACATCACGGGTTGCTGCCATGATGACACGAACACAAACACGAAAGTTAGCCTTTCATGCTTAAGGCGGGAGAAGAACTCACAGTCTTTTAATGATTGACCCAAATTTACCCAATCAGTTTTCATGCTTAAGGTGGTATACTAGACTAGAACTCACAGTCTCCTAGTGATTGGCCCAAATTCACCCAGGTGGATTTGATGCTTAAGGTGGGACTACAATTCATATTCTCCTGCTTTCTAACTGCCATTTTAACCATCAGGCCAAACTTATATTATCTTATATTAATATGGAGGAGAAAAAAAGAAAAGAAAAGGTATACAGAGCTGTAGTGAATAAATTGAAGAATCAAGGTAATGTACAATTGCAAGATGTGAGGAGCATGAGCCTCGGTGGTGCAGTGGTTAAAGTGCAGTACTGCAGGCTACTTCTGCTGACTACTGGCTGCCTGCAATTTGGCAGTTCAAATCCCACCAGGCTCATGGTTGACTCAGCCTTCCATCCTTCCGAGGTGGGTAAAATGAGGACCCGGATTGTTGAGGGCAATAAACGAACTCTGTAAACCGCTTAGAGAGGGCGGTATATAAATCTAAGTGCTATTGCTATTGCCATAGCATGAGTTATATAATTGACAACCCTCAATTTAAATCTCACTTAGAAAAATCCTGGAAATATATATGCAAGTGGTGTGTCTAAAGATATGTCTCAAGGCAATGTGAAAGGCCGGGATGAATGATAAATTTTCCTTCTTTGCAGAAAAATGAAAGAAAATTCTTTAAACATTGGGGAAGGGAAAGGAAACTTTTACATCTCCAGGGAGCAGCACACTACAACCCTGAAACTTGTGGTGTTTTCATCCACATGACAATGGTCACTAAATGAACTGTTGTAAATCGAAGATTATCTGTTGTAGTTATGGTCAGTTCTCAGAATTCCAGCCATTCTTGCACCCCTGCAGTGGTATGATTGTGATTTGAGCGCTTATACTTGATTGCAGCACCCTTAGTCCTATGGGCCATTTGCAACCAGTGGGCTTCCCCATAAATTCAATGGGGAGGCCAGCAGGGAAAATCACAAGCCACTGTGGTAAGTTATCTTCTCCACCTGTGCACTCACTCACTCCTAGCCACTTGTGTTGATGCCATGCTGGTTACTCACATCCCCTGTATATGCCAATGAACTGTCCCTAATTCAACCCTGCAACCCTGCACCCCTTCCCTCCCCCTCCCCCATGCTCCCTTTCTCCCACCTACATTGGACAGCAGGCATTTGCCTACCTGGCAGAGTGGAAGTTGCAACTTCCTACCAGCTTCTCCACTGACTTTGTTTGTGAGAAGCCAGGAGGAAGTTGCCTCGTTTAATGACCTAATATGAGATTCGATTAATGATGGCCACTGAGACTGTAGGGATTTCTATCATTGCTTAGTAACATACATTCTGGTGCTAATTGCCATTGTAAGTTGAGGACTATCTATATAGCAATGAGAAAACAATTATGAAAAAAACTAGATCTTTTGACAAGGTAATGAAGGATATTTTAGTGGGAAAACATGGGCAAGACTTTCTCTTCCTCTGCCTTGATCTTCTCTTGAATATTACATGGTGTTGAGCTTTGAGATACCTGTTTGTTTGTTTGTTTTTAATTCATTTTCTTAGGGGAAAGATTTTCAGGAAATTTTTAAGAGCAGTTTGGGATTTCAGGCAAGAGCTAGCTAACATTTACAACCAGGAAATGGAGAGAAGCTCGCTATTAACATCAGATCAAAATGTGGCTTGAAGCAAGTAATCAAACTGTAGTTTATTTCTTAGCAGGGTGTATCCTGGCTCAGAAAGTGAGTTAAACTATCACATGTCTTCAAAAAGACATGGCCTTGTTTGTTGTTTGCAGGGCCAGGTGGTGTTTGCTTTGAGGAAAGAATTACTGCTGCTAGCCTATTCTGACCACATTAGACCCAGTTCTAGTTTAAGAGTTAAGTTGACAGTCAACAGTTTTGAGGGAGATATGTCAGTTATGACAGTAAACAAGAATCACCCCAGTTTAGACTTCCGGTTTGCAAGGCTTCGTCAGCAGCAGGAATCCGCGATCCTGCACGGTTCCTGCTGCGCTTGCCGCTGGAGTGCCCCCAATCCAGCTGGATTTGGGGGCTATAGTTACCCCATAGAGGTAACTGAAGACAGGGGAGACTCAGCAGGGGTCCAGGGGAATTGCAACCCCCCCTCTTCAGCTGGTCAGTAACGGCCTCCACAAAGAAGCTTTCATCTGGATAAGAATGTGCAGGAGGAAGCTGAGAAAGTGAAAGTTTTTGGCTACCAGGGATGACAATAATATCTAAATGCCCTGGACTTTCAGTTTTATTAAAGATACATCATTCCCTATGAAGATGGAAGAAGCGACGAATGAAAGTAAAAAGTGAAAGTTTGTTTTTTCTCACTCTTTCCTTACGGTGATAGCAAATGAATGGAGAAATTGGAAAAACCCATTTTGGCATCAGCAGGTAATTAAATTGAAAATTGAAGCTCAGGGGACAATAAAGATTTCTGAGCATTGAAAAAAAATTTTTTTTTTTTTTTGCTATAAGTGGGAAGGGAGAGGAAAAGAACTAACATTAAGATTTTCTTGGAGGAAGCTGCTTGGAATTTAATTTATAAGATTAGAGCAAAATTGTAACAAAACTTCAAAAAGATATATTTCAACTGGAGCTTTATAACTGAACTATAACCCCAGGAAGAGAAAATATAAAAAGAAGAATGTGCTAAATGAAACAGACTGTGTGTATTTGGACTGCTTGGTGACTTTGGGACTTTTTGGAAATTACTATTTGAAAGACTAAAAATATTTTGGTTGTTTAAAAATTTTTTTTTACAATGGCACTACTTGTTGATGAACTGAAAATTGAATTTAAAAAGCTAAAAGAAGAGGACCAAGAAGCGAAGAGCTTTTCTGGATCTGTTTTCCATTTTTTAGAAATGGCGATTTATACCTACCAGAAATTACAAGAACAAGAAGATTGCGATGAAGAAGAAGCCATTTTTAATGAACAAACAATTTTAGATGGGGAAGAAAAGGGAAAGAGGGGAAAGAGAATGGAGAATTTAAGACTTAAAAAAACAACCCAAAAAAGGGAAAAATAAGATGAAAAATCGATATAATGTTAGAAAGCAACAGAAAAGAGAAATACAGAAGAAGGTGGAGATCAAGAAGGTAGAGATTAAGCGACAAGGGGGTAAAAAGACAGGATTGCAGAAGAAAGGAAGAGAAAAAGGGAAGAGAAGTTACAAAGGTTTAAAACAAGATGTAAATAAACAAGATCTATTCAGAGATAGTGAGTAAAAATATGATTAAAAAAGAGATTCTGCAAAGTACATAAGATTGTCTTGTTGTATTTATATTTGAAATAATGTTAGAAAATTGGATTTAATAATAGAGCTTAATTTGTTATGGATTATTGTTTTAACTATATCATAAACTTATTATTCTCTTTTATTCTATAATACAGTAAGTAGTCTTAGAATGTACTAAACAGAACCAGAATGAAAAGTATATATTATTTTAAGTGTTAAATTTAGGGGAAAGATTCAAAGGCGTCATACTTCAATCAGTGATTACAGGATAAATTTTGTGTTAATGAGAAAAGATAATAGAAAATTGAAATAGAACAGACAAAAGAAATATGTATAATGATTTAAATTGAGATGAAATAAATAAAATAGAATTAAGAGAGTGAAAAGAGGGGAGAATCTATATAGAAAATGTAGAATGGTAAATAAGATATGAAATTGGATAAAAAGTGAGCATGAATTTTGAAATTATGTCTGTATAAAAAGATGTAACCCGGGAGTAAGCCGCTTTCCAAAAAAGAAGTTTTATGTTTTGATGTTTTGTGCTTTGTTTGTGTATGTTTGTTTATTAAAAACTAATAAAAATTTGGGAAAAAAAAAAGAATCACCCCAGTTTCAAAGCTGAGGTGCTCAAGGAAAAGAATCCATTAATTATAAAATGGTTGGGGGGAAAGTGTTGGAATTAAAATACAATGGATATTGTATTTTAAGGGGCTACCACAAAGAAGAGTGAGTAAAGCTATTCTCCAAGGTAGGACAAGAAGCAATGGGTGGAAACTAATCAAGGAGAAAAGCAACTTAGAACTAAGGAGAAATTTCCTGATAGTTAGAACCATTAATAAATGGAACAACTTGCCTCCAGAAGTTGTAAATGCTCCAACACTGGAAGCTTTTAAGAAAAGATTGCATAAGTCTGAAATGGTGTATGGGGATTTCCTGCCTAAGCAGGGGATTGTACTAGAAGACCTCCAAGGTTTCTTCAAACTCTGTTATTCTATTCTATTCTATTCTATTCTATTCTATTCTATTCTATTCTATTCTATTCTAT
>BLBF01000049.1:5797617-5819284 GCA_015471245.1 Laticauda colubrina
AGGCAGGCAGGCAGGCAGGCAGGCAGGCAGGCAGGCAGGCAGGCAGGCAGGCAGGCAAGCAGACTCTTGATGAAGTTGAGTTTTTCTCAAGATTTGAGAAACATTTTTCCTCAAATATCACTGAATGCAACCAGTGAAAGGTTGTGAAGAAGCCACAACTTTCTTTGTTTTAAATGGAGAACCGGTTCAAAACCAAACTCTGCAGGATCAAGACTTCCAACATTAGAAAAGTAGTTAGCATAAATTTCACAGGAAGACGAAAAGCTTTGATGCTATTTTGGAACAGACAAACAAATAACTGTTGAAGAAGCAAACCTGTGAAAAAACAACAACAACCACCCAATTTCTCTTGTTCTTTTAACAAGCCAATTTTTCAAACAACAAGAACAATGGGAAAAAAATACATGCATGCATGGCAGGGAACTTTTTCCCTACTTTCATTCAAAATCTGTTTGCAAATCCGCTAAGGGTATCTTTTCCATGGAACGGAGCTCTGTTCCTACATTCATTTTATCAGAAATATGTGAAACCTGCTGTTTTGTAGAAGGAGTGGAAGCAGATGGGTTAGCTTCAGCAGCAGATTCTGCTGAAGGAACTATCAGCTCCACAAACTAAATCTTCACCCCTATTAATGCCAAGCAACTCTTATCTCACTGGCCCCCAAATAAGCTGGCTTGTACTGTGAGAAAGAACAGAGTGACAAGCCTTTGAGAAGCAGAAGTCTCTTTCAAAGGAGATGCCTCATACTCAGGCTAGACTCTCTCTTTTTTAAAATCACAAAATCATAACATTGGAAAGGGCTGCTTACCCCTCCGAATCCAACATCCAGGCTCAATGTTGGAATCCAAATTAAAACATTCTTAACAGATGGCGGTGTAACTTCAGCTTGGAGACATCCATTGAAAGGAACCCCTTTTTTTCAGTAATTAGCTCCGCTGTCAAACATCATCTTCCTTTGCCGATTTTCTTGGGGTAACAGTCAACATTTCCATTTTTCTTTCCTCGAGCTTCAGACCGTTACTTTGTGGCATGTACATAGGAACAATAGCATGCTCTCTCATTTTTCCTCAGCCACCAGTCTCTCTTTCCAACCTCCTGTCTCGCCTCGTCATTTTTATCTGCAATGGTTTTGTCTTGCATTCTTCCAAAACACAAATAATAATTTAAAAGAATAGACATGTTGGTAGTGCTATCAAAATGAAACTTGGTAGATATCTGGGACTGTACTCAGTAAAATTAATATGTATGCCCTTTCAGCGAATGTTGTTGGTTTACCTTATTTTGAAACAAATTCAACAGAATAGCAGAATTGGGAGGGACCTTGGAGAGCTTCTAGGCCACCCCTTGTTTATTATTTTATTATTGCTTAAGCAGTATATTATTCTAGAAAAGTGGCTGTCCAGTCTCTTCTTAAAAGCCTCTAGTGATGGAACATCCACAACTCCCAAAGGCAAACCGTTTCACAAATTGTTTCTCACGGTTAGGAAATTTCTCCTTAGTTCCAGGTTGCTTTTCTTCTTGATTAGTTTCCATCCATTGTTTATTTTCTTGCCTTCTGGTCTTTTGAAAATAGGTTGAGCCCCCCTTCTTTTGCAGCAGCCCCTCAAATAATAGAATACTACTATCATGTCCCGCCAGTTCTTCTTTTCTGTAGACTAAACAAACCCAATTCCTGCAACCATTCTTCATACATAATACCACTTCAGAAAGAGAGGGACCAGAATAAAACCATTGAAATACTCATTGGGTTCTTGAAAAATATGAAACACAAATACATAGAGCCACCAGCTGAATTTATTTACTGTATTTTTCTTCAAACACCCACCAACCATTAGTTTAGTTTTGTTCTTCATGAAAATGACACACACACACACACACACACACACACACACACGTATATGTTCATCTGCATTTGCTTAAATATAAGGTTATAAGGTAGGGGGGTTTATTACTGACAGACATGGCCCAAAGCCAAAAAGGAACAGCGTTCCTATTAGTTAGAACATGGATTCCTCTTGAACTCCTTGATGAAAACAGTAGGAAGAGACAGCAGGATGAGTGTCAAGTTTCTCCTTCATTGCTTTGGCTGTCTATGTTTGGCTGATTTCATTTGTCTATGTGATGCCCATGGAGCTAATATGCTTAAAGAGAGCAACTTGTGTTTCTGTAATGGAATTCCTGATCGTCAACAGTGCAGGCCTTGTGGAAGTGTTATTGTAATGGAAGCTTTTTGTGACTGGTGTGACATCTTCTTGTCCGCCTGAAGGCTGTTAGCCAGATGGAGGACAAGGAAATGGAGACTTTGGTTCAAAAGAACTAGCAATTTAATTGCCCTCTTTCAAACCATTACAGTTTGGGAAAGCTTTATCACTAGTTAACACAGCATGTAAAGTTCCTATAAAGTTAATTGCAGAGAAGGCAGGGAATTGCCTTGATCTGAAGAGGCAACATTCAAACCTCAAACGACCATTATTACTCTGTGAAACAAGCGCTTTGTTGGGAAACAGAAATTGAAGATAAGGGGAAACAAACAAATCAGAAAAAGATAATGGGCTTTGCTACTTCATTCTGCTGTCATATTTTGGTAGTGCTATGGGAGCATATCGGATGTAAACAAAATTCTTCTCCATGGGAAAAATCAGTGAGTTAAATAGTTTTAAGTAGAGCTATTATCAAACCTGTGAATAGTGGTTTTTTTAAAAAACATTTCAGCAAAATAAGTCCTGGTGAAGAACAGAAATGGACAGCTACCAAATGATTATGACTTCAGGCTCCATCAATTAAGACAGGCAAGAGAAGATTGAAAAGCAGAGACTGCTCTCAGCCTTGGGAGTAAATTTACAATCCCTCCAAACATGTTCAAACATGAACTAGCCCTTCACTTCAGCAATGGGTTTCTGCAAGTTGAGTCATGGCAACTGGAATTCTTTCCTTTTTTTAAAATTTGAAACATTTCACTGCTTTTCCAAGTAGCTTCTTTCTACTTGGAAGAAAGAAGAAGCTATTTGTATGAGCAGCTAAATCTCTCAGATCCAAAAAGAAAAGAACTCCAGGTGTCATGACTCAACTTCTCGGAAACTCTACCTGGATGATTGAGAATCTCCAACATTCAGCAATTGGTGCATGATTAAAATGAGAAGGTTCTTAGTAGCTTCTGTTTTTAAAATACTTGGAGTTAAAATACTTGCAGTTAATAGCATTACTATTCTAAATTAACTTACTCTCTTGGATGTAAAAGACCAAATTTATTCTTCAATCCATAAATCTTGGTTGTAATTGACTTCTGAATTATGGAGAATATGGGCTTCCTTTCATCAAGCTCTTGGGCCATATATATGCAAAGCCATACAAATATACATTTTATTTGTTGAAGTATGGATTGGTGAGCATAGGTTGAGGAAAGAGTTTGAAAGGAAGAAGAGGAAAATCATATATATTGACCATTACTGTCTATTAGGTTGAATATTGTTACATTTACAATAGTACAGAAGTACAGTAAAGTATGCTAGTTGTAGAAGCTCAAAAGAAAGAACCCTCCAGAGCAAAGCTCTTCATGATCCATTGACTCTTCAGAAAGTTGGTGTTATTTGTGTTGCCATTTCATTTTTTTCCCTACCATCAGTCCTTGGCAAATCCAGATGTAATAGCCAGAGATGGAGCAAGAGTATGGCGAGATAGAGGAGATAACAATAACAATAACGATAATAATAATAATAATGATGATGATGATAATAATAATAATAATAATAAAAATAGGACTTATTATTTATACATAAAATACACTTTATGTCCATGTTGTGTATATGATATTTGTGTGTGTCTGTTTCTGTGTGATGACACACTGGTTAGAATGCAGTATCGCAGGCTATTTCTACTGACTGTCGGCAGTTTGTTTCTCACCAGCTCATGGTTGACTCAGCCTTCCATCCTTTTATTGTGTGTGTGTGTGTATGTGTGTGTATGTAGATAGATAGATAGATAGATAGAAAGAAGGATGGAGGGAGGGACAGAGACAGGGAGACATGTATATCTCCACTAATAAAATTGTTGGAGTTCAGAATTAAAAAAACCTAAATATTTATAAGTTAAAGCATAATTGTAATTTTATTATGTTAATGTTTTACTATTTTTTATTTGTTTGTTTATTTATATACTTCCATTATTATTTTTACAAAGAACACCTTCCCTCCTCTTATTTTCTCCACAGCAACAACCCTGTGAGCTAAGTTGGGTCTGAGAGAGAGGGATCTACCTCACCAGGAGAAAGTCTCCTGGTGATTGGTTAAAGTCATCAAGGCCACCTTTCATGGTTGATGTGAGTCTAGGACTCGTCAACTCCTGGTTTTTAGCCTAACCATTAGATCAAAGTGGCTCTCTTATGTTTATGTTATGTTAATTATGGTTCTTTTCTGTTGAAGAATTGCCTATAAGAAGTACATAATGTGTTCAAGGTTAAAAATTTGTTTAGCCCCATTTTGACAAGATTTATCTTGTCTTGATTTTCTAAGCCCGTGAATAGTATTAGTTCTTTTTCAGCTCTTGACTGATCAGCATTCTAATCCTTGAAGAATATTATCATCATCATCATTATTAAACACATAACATATCAGCTCATCTGTAGACTATTAATACAAAAGAAGCTTTGCTTAAAAAAACAGACCTATAAATCAGATAGTCCAAATTAGGCTGCGGTGAAGCCAACTTTGTATGTGGTGTTATTTTTTTTTTTTCCAGAGCATCAGATTAGTTGCAAGCTTGGTAGTATTTCGCTCTCTCTGGGTCTCTCTTTTTCTAACTTCTTGTTGTTCAAAAGGAACTCAAAGGTGGTCCCTTGCAGATAAATTCAGATAGAATTTGGATGAAATTGAGTCTTTTTGAAGATGCAAATTGAAAATTAAGCCTGAAAATAATAGAATCCCCCTAAGCTCTTTAGAAAAAAAAGTGTGTGTGGGGGGGGGAGATTATGAAGACTTTGGCACTAGCTTGGAAATATACTTCCACAACAATCTCCATTAAAAAGATTTCAGAATGGGAACAGAATATTCTCATGGAAATGCTCAGCAGCTCTCAAAAGAGTGTCTGGCCAAAATGAAATAGTATTCAGGCAGGAGGAAGATGAGACAATGAGATATTTGCTTGGGAGGTTATCCTTGACATTTACCAGGTGCCATCAGTTGGTTGGAAGCACCTAATTAAGTAAGTTAATCCTGATCTCTGCTTTCCTTTCCCACAGCCTTGGCACCAAACAGAGCTTGTTTCCTTTGCTTTGGGTATTTTTGAATGATTGGCTAGTCTTTCTATAAGTGGTTTCTTGAATGGTGTGGACTTGAAGACCACAAAACTCCCCCAATGATCAAGAGACAATAATCTCTCCAGTCCCCTAGAAATGGAGTTACCTGTATAAGTCTAGGTCGTCCAAGACTTACAATGGTTCATTTAGTGATGGTTCAAAGTTATGTCACTTTGAAAAAAAGTGATTTTGTGCCTGTTTTTCACGCTTAAGACCATTGCAACATCCCCCATGATCATGTGATTTACATTCAGATGCTTGACAACTGGTTAATATTTATGATTGTTGTAGGGTGTCCTGGGGTCATGTGATCCCCTTTTGTGACCTTCTGACCAGTGATGGGATTGAAAAAAAATTACTACCGGTTCTATGGCCATGGCTTGGTGGGCGTGGCAGGGGAAAGTTACTACAAAATCCCCATTCCCTCCCCACCCCACTAACCTGCTTTCCAGTTCTGTTCTCTTGTGCAGGGCAACAAAAGAAGACCCAACCAATCAACTGGGACTCGGGAGGCAGAGAATAGATGGGGGCGGGGCCAGTCAGAGGTGACATTTGCCGGTTCCCCAAACTACTCAAAATTTCCATTGCCAGTTCTCCAGAATTGGTCAGAACCTGCTGAATACCACCTCTGCTTCTGACAAGCAAAGTGTCAATGGAGAAGCCAGGTTCACTTAACAATCGTGTTACTAATTTAACAACTGCAGTGGTTTACTTAACAAATGTGGCAAGAAAAGTTGTAAATGCTTAAATAATTTTCTAACTTGTGGGGAAATCCCAGGTCTGCATTGTTTACGATTAACATTTGAATGGGAAGATCCTTAAAGTAATTGGGAGGCATAGCTGAATTCCTTCATTTCAGCAAAAACAAAAGAAATATAGCAGTAGCTTGAGGACAAATACATTTTTGTATGTTTAAGTTTAGTGTCTATCAACTTATTTTATTTCCAAAGATTTAGCATATTATATCGAATATGTCGGGTAGAAATCATCAACTCATTCAGTCGTGAATAATCATGGATTAATTGAATACACCACTTTTACCTGGATTTGTGTAAGCCATCTAACATGGTTTGCAAGCTATCGTTGTCGACATTCACACAATGGATTCAATTATGTTGATTAATTTACCATATTCAAAATATGGTTTAGAATTGCGGTTCTAAACATCATAACTAGGATTGGGCAAGACTTAAATTTAACACTTTTAATAATTAAATATTGACTTTATATCACATAATTTCTCAACTGTTTTGGCAATCCAAACACTCACTTTGGGCTTTTATAAATAAATAAACAAAATCCAGAGTAAATTTTGGCAGTTTTCATATTTTCCTGATCAAGTTTTTTTGGGGGAAATGTCACTTTTCCAAGTTCCTGCGACCTCTTGTGGGATTCCCAAGTCAGAGAAATGGCTTGGAATGTTGTAGAAAATTGGTTTTTAAGATGGCATTGCTTATTCTTCAAATTTGTTTACTTATTTATTTAAAATGTTGATATAGCAGCCAATCTTAAACTAATTCTGGATGGCTCACAACCAAAAGATAAAAACAGGCATAAAAACCAAACCAAACAAACAAACAAAAAAAACTCAAAAAATTGGACACCATAGCTAAACCTTTACATGCAATTCACAAAAGTTCTTCTCATCGATCTTATCTTATTCCAGTGCTTGGAGAGAAAGCCAGATCTCAAATACTTTTTGCTAGGTTAACATTGTAGAGGCCTGCCAAACTTCAAGGGGAAGAGTGTTCCCAAGAGGGAACACCCTAGGGAACTCCCTACCCTAGAGGGTAATCCCTAGAGGGACTACCGTGGAAAAGACCCACTTTTTAGGTCTCCATAAAATGGCAACATTTAAGAAGAAGACTCAGAGATTGTCCATTGCACCCAATTTCTTGCTCAAGTCTCAGTATAGCCAATCTCTTGCTCATACTAACTCATGCCTTGGGCATCTCCTGGTTTTTTTTTTTTTTTATAAAAGTTTTATTTAAGTTTTCACAAAACATACAAATACAAATGAAATATCGTTTTTTGAGAACAGTGTGGCCCCAGGTTATCACTTCTCCATACAGACATAAACTCAATACATATTTATCTTATACATTCTAATCCATATCTTATAACGATTTTCACATTTTTTTCAATAGCTTTTCCCTTTCTTTACTTCCTATAGCCTTATTTTAAATTATCTCATTCCTTTCTTAACCTTATATAAAAAACCGCTATTTTATAATTTTCAATTGAATTCTGCTTGGTGCTTTCCCTTAAAAATACACACTAAATATGTATAACAATAGTAAATGGAATAATTATTCTATTCAAGTACCAGCTCTGCCATTAATATTAATAACAATATTTTACATTTCTATTTCTTTTAACAAACATTACTTACTAATATCAGTTGTCTTTCACTTTAATCATCTATATTTCATATTTTACTTATTACTGTCTTTAAATAAAAAAACCAAATGATAGTTATTAACAGTCGTCAATAAAGTTATTATTCTTATTCAAGTTCATCTTGTCAGCTGATAAAAATCTTCCATGTTTCTTTTCAGTATTTTTTAAACTTTCTTTTTAAATCATTGAGAGCCTTATTCTCTTTACAAATATTCCACTACACATCAATAGAATTTTTTTCTATCATTTTAATCATCTAACCTATTTTCTAACCCTTTTCTATTTCTTCTATAACAATGCTATCCCATGCACCCTTGCAGAATCCTCTCCTTAAATTTTAACCATTGTCTCTGTGTCTTTTAAATCGGTTTATACCTTTAATTCTTGTACGCTTTTCCTGTACTTCTATATCTTGTTTCTGTCCTTTGTGGCTTCTTTTCCTTTCCCTCTTCCCTCTCTTCTTCTCCCTCCCATTTTTATTCCCTTCATTTTTACTCCCTTCTGTGATCCTTTTTTCTGCTTCTTCCTGACATTATGATTACTTTTCAGATTACTCTCTTTTTTTTGGTTGTTGCTTCAATTCTTAAGTTTTTAACTCCCTTTCCCCCCTTTTCCTTTTTTACCCCGCTTAAAATTGCTTGGTCATTAAAGATGGCTTCTTTGTTGTCCCGCCCTTCTTGTTTTGCCAGCATTTCTTGTTGTTTTTCATAGTTCAAGTTCTCCATTTCTAAAAATTGAAACATGAAGCCAGAAGATCCTCTTCACTCTTGTGCTTCTTCTTTTTGTTCTTTAAGTCTCATTTTTAACTCTTCAAGGAGTGATGCCATTAAAAATAATAATAAACCACCACCAATTGATTTTATTTTGTTTCATTAGGATCCTCCATCCAAAGTTCCAGGAATCATCCAATAATCCAAAACTGTTTCTTGCTTCTTTTCTCACTTTCTGTTTCCAGGGGCTTTGTGATCTTGTAACAAAGTTTCAGCTACAGTGTATCTTTTGCAAGCCTTGTTAAAATTCCACTATCGATTTTTTTTTTAAAGTTCCAAGTGGTCTTCTCCATTTTCCAGATTTCACACTCTTTTTTTCCTTTTTCCCTCCACTGCTTTCTTTTTTAAAGATTTTTTTTTAATTATCCAAGAATCTTTATCCCTTTGACACTTTATTTTCAGCTAGAAATAGCCTGTTAATGTCAAAGTGGATTAATATCAATTTCTTATTTGAATGTCTTCTTCTTAATGTTCCAAGTCAATTAAAACTGTCAATGTGAGAGGAAAACAAGCCATTTCCTTTCCCTTTCTCTTTCACCACTTAAAATCTTTTTCAGGAATAGTATTAGTCTTTAAAATTCAGATTCCAGGTACCTTAAATAGATGTTCTCCATTCAAACCGGTCGGTCAAGCTTTCTCCTTTAAACTTCCTCCTGCACAATCTTGTCCAGTAAGGTTCTTTGAGGTGGCCATTTCTGATCACCGCTGCAACCACCTTTGGGAAAAGGAGTAATGGACAGCCGAGGAAGAGAGATGTGACTCTCCACAACCCTGCTGATGGCTCCCCTTTCTTCACCACCTCTATGGGGTGGCTTCAGCCCTGAATCCAGGTGGCTTGGGGCATTCCAGTGGCAAGCACAGATCAAAACCACGCACAATCGCAATTTCGGTCCGTCGCCAAAGAAGCCTGAACCGGAAGTTGGGTACCTCCTGTTTTATGCAACATGTTCTACTTGGGGCTGCCCTTGGATATACCCCAGTACCTGTCCTTAGGGAGGAGACCCTGCAGATGGACCATGTCATATAGGGGCTTAAAGGTAATAATCATCATCTTGAATTTTACCTATGAGAAAACTGAAAGCCAATGCAGCTCACATGTCTGTCTGTCTGTCTGTCTATCCATCCATCCATCCATCTATAAGCTGTAACTCCTGGATGGTCTTCAAGGGCAACCCCAAATAGAAAATGCTGCATTAATCCAAATAGGAGGTGTCCAAAACATGGGCAATGCCTCCCAATCTAGGAAAGGGCACAATGGACACACACAATGAATCTCCAAATGCCCTCTTAGCTATAGCTGCGAGCTGCCATTTCAGCGGGAGCCCTGTCTACAAAGACAACCCCCCCCCAAAAAAAAAATTGTAGCAGCTCAATCCAGGGGAGGGTCACCCCATTCAGAGTCAAAGATGGAGTATCTCCCAAGTTTGGGAGGCCAAAAATCAGGTTGGGTTGAAGCCAGTTTCTCCCCATCCAGACCCTTAAAGCTTCCAGGACCTTGGACAGCATCAAGAACAATAAACATTTCTCAGTTTTATGAATGCATAAGCTAATATTCCCTTCTTTCATTCCTACGGTGGTAGCATCCAGAGTATCTTATTCATCTATATGCATTTTTTGCCAGTGCTACATGGATATGGCTAAGAAAGCAATTTGAAAACAAAATAAAACCCTAAGGATATACTGGGCACATCTTAAAAGTCTACAATTAGGCCACCGAGTAGGTGTGAAATATACACTTTGATTAGTTTTTTTTTTTTTTTTAAAGGCACGTTCAGTGCTTGATCTTAATAAGTAGGGGCTGACATTAAAATGAGATACTTAAAAGGTAACATGGATTTTGTTGCAGAATGTTTAAAAAAAAATCATAAGAGCGTGACATGGAAGCTGCTGATCAGGGAAAATGCTAAAATGCTCCAAGAAACAGAATAGAGAAGTAAAATTTGATCCTTCTCCTCAATTAAAAAAAAAGACCCCATTTGTTGCCATTTGAAATCTCTAGGTTTCTCCGGTTTCTTCTTTCTATCTGCTGGGTGCGTTAGATGCCTCTTAGGGACAGAAACAAGTGAGTTATCATTGGCGCCAGAATGTGATCTCATTGGGCAAATAGCCAGCATCCTGGCATGTTTGCAAGGGTTGAAAGTTTTGCTTTTTCTCTCCTTCCTCCTCCTTCTCTTCCGACCCAGCACTCAAAAGCTTGAGGTTCGATTTCATGTGGAATATATTTTTTTTTCCTGACTGGAAAAAGTTCAGACCAATTTAAACCGCATTAAATTGCTCTATTCCATTAGCTATCTGAATTACCAGGTGACTGCGCAACCTGCTTATATTTCCGGAGCATCATCAAAATGAGAGTGGTACAGATCTCAGAGGGGATACTGTTTCAGAAGGTGGATGTCACCACAGAAGGCACATCCCTGAGTCTTGATGGTTGATGAAGGGGACCTGCTGATGAAGAAAACCACAAGATAAAGATGGAGAGTCACTGGAGGATGGTTTGTCTGTGGGTGGTGATGAAAAAAGGGTGAACTGGTAGCTATCAAGACATGTTCAAGGCCCTGCCTCTCTCTTATGTGTGTTGCACATGTGATGCAAGTAGAAAAGAGATAGGATCCTGATTGTTGTGGCTGTCATCTTCACATTTTGGGGGGCATCCCATCTGTGGGGGGCCCAGCTGGTGCCTCTTCAAATGACTGGATCCTCCAATTGACATTCACCCCAACAATCCACAAAGATTGTCAGAGTGTTTGCAGCATGACTACTATTGTGAGAGAACTCCAGAGTAAAACACAGGACATAGAGGCTTTGTCTTTTAACAGTGGTTTATATACAAGACTGCTACGTACAAACATACATGTGTTAGGCACATACCAGGCAGTCAATCAATTTTCAACTCTACACGGAGAACTACAATGGAGATAGAATATGGGGAGAGAGAGAGAGAGAGAGAAAGACACCCTCTCAATGCCTCCCTTATATAGACAGCTTCTTAAAGCAGTAGTACTCTGCTGACTCATCCTCAGGTTATCATCTTGATTTACAGCTTGTCAGCTATTAAATCTTCATTACCTCAACAAAAATACTCTATTTAGACCTTGCAAATGTAATTAAACTTACGAAGTACTACCTTGCACTCTATGATGCCTCATTAAAGCAGCTCATCTTTTTTCAGGCATCTACTCCACCTTGAGGAAAGCTGTTTCTGCTTTAAGACATCATTGAACAGATGTTAAGGTGAATCTCCAAAGGAGTGGCAATTTTTTTTTTCCAGGTAAATGCAGAAACCTGAAAAAAAAATCTGCTTAAAGGAGCAGATTGCAAAAGTGTTGACGTGATTCCAAATAATTTTTGAAACACACAGAATCCTTATGGCTTACAGTTGCCATTTATGTGACAGGAACTGAAATGAGTTTTTACCATGACTTTGACAGCATCAGCATCTGCCAGTCTTGCCTTAACCCTTTGGCATCTCAAAGTGGGTCATTTGTTGACGGCGGGTGAAAAACAACAACTTTATTGCATTGCCACAATCTATTAAGAAGTATTAGTAGTAATAGTAGTAGCGAAAGGAGAAGGAGAAAGAAGCAAAGTGAGGGCATAGTCAACAATTCCACTGTTTTGTTATTCTCAGTTGCATGGGTGGCTACTATAATGCCTGTGTATTTTTGATAAGAGAAGAGCTGCTAGTTTTTCACTGAGGGTATGTAGCCTTTCATTGTGAACATTTCAAGGTCATGTTCAGACTGAACAGGTTATCATACCCTGTTACTTTTGTCAATAGACTTCTATTCATCTACAGCAGTGGTTCCCAAACTTTTTCAGTCCACCACCCCCTTGGTGCTACAAACTCATCCTTGGTGCCCCCCACCCAGGGGTGGTATTCAAATTTCTGTGGGCATGACCTAGTTTGAGGGTGTGGCTTGCTGGTGACATGACTGGGTGGGCATGGCTTGCTGGCTGGGCATGGTTTGCTGGTCACGTGATAGGGTAGGTGTGATTTGGTGGTCATGTGACTGGGTGGGCGTGGCCACGTGACTGGCAAACCAAATACAAGTGGTCCTCACTTAATGGCCGGTTGTTTAGCAAGTGTTCTAATTTATGACTGGCCTCCCCAGAGATACTTGACCCGTTTTTGGAGTTTTGACAGCCATGCACATACATACATGTGACACACTCCCTTCTAACCCTGCTGGAGCAGGTCATTGCACTAGAATAGGCAAAGCATCTCTGATTAGATTCTAGCAGTGAATAAAAGATGCTTTGCCGATTCTTGTTGATTTGTTTTATTTGTATCTCATTATTTTATGTCGCTGAATTGCACTGACATGTGTGTCCCTTCTTGTGCACAACCCAGAAGCATTTGTGATTCTTTGCAGCAAAAATTGCCAACCTCTGGCTTTGCTCTACTTTTCAAACAGGCCGACACTGCCATGTTCTAGGTGCCAGTCCTGCAGGTTCACCCCATTGAGCCCGTTGCACTGGAGGGACCTGCCCGAGCAAGTCAAGTCAATGGGATGAGCCTGAGAGAGGGAAAGAGAGAGAAAGAAAAGCGAGAGAGAGAGAGAAAGAAGGAAGAAAAGAAAGAGAAAGGGGAAAGAAAGAAAAAAGGACAAAGAAAGAGGGGGGGATGCAAGGAAGGGACAGAAATAAAAAGAAATAAAGAAGGAGGGAGGGAGGGAGGGGAAAGATAATGAGATATCTAATCTAGTCCAAACACCTGCTCCAGGAGGGTTAGAAGGGAGCGAGTGTGTGTGTGCTTGTATTCTCCTTGTAATTTACCAGTACATTTTGGTTTTGCCTTCTTCAGAATTGGCACTGTAATACATTGGGGAAAAGTAATTTTTAGGATGGAGATCTGGTCCAATGGATCCTCTTTAAAGCCTCAACAAAATGTGAGAGTTTCCTGATAGTCTTGACCATGTTTTGTCCACAAAACCTTTAATAGAAGGCAAAGATGTTTCAATGTAGAAAAGGGCCTCAGTCTAAATGAGACCTCGTTTCAATCAGATGCATCAAATCTCTCTCTCTCTTTCTCTCTCCCTCCTTCCCTCCCTCCCTCCCTCCCTCCCTCTCTCTCTCTCTCTCCTCCCTCCCTCCCAGACTGGCTTTGCTCTACTTTCCCAATGTGCCTGCGGGGCTGGTGCTTCAAACATGGATCGATGGATGGATGGATGGACAGAGAGACAGGCAGACAGACAGAGACAGATAGGTAGTTAGGTAGGTAGATTGGTAGATAGATAGGTAGATAGGCAGGCAGGCAGACCTTTTGGATGAATGTATGGATAGAAAGGTATGTAGGTAGATCTACATTGTAGGTAGGTAAGTAGGTAGATAGGTAGACAGAAAGGCAGGCAGACAGACAGGCAGACCTTTCAGATGGATGGATGGATGGATGGACGGACAGGCAGAAAAAAAGAAAGAAAGAAAGAAAGAAAGAAAGAAAGAAAGAAAGAAAGAAAGCGACAGCAGTGGCACTTTGAGAAAGTAGAGCAAAGCCAGAGTGGGAATTGAAGTCCACACAAGTTGCCAAGGTTGAGAAACAAGGGCTAAATATATCAACCCAGCCATTCTGGTTTAGAGTTTAGCATGCTGTTTGATTCCGGCTTAGTAAATGAATAAACTATGGCTAAGATCTTCCTGCTTCTTAATGCAGCTGCCCCTCTGCCCCTTCTGCAGCCCCCTTTGGCATCCAATTTTGCAATGCCAACTTCTCCAGGGCAGCGATGCAGCTGACCTCACCCTCTTTGCTTCAACCCAAGGTCCACTTCCATCGGGCCAAGTAAGGGGAGGTACTCTGCACACGCTCAGAGACTCCCAACTTCAGTGAAGCATTCCGCCCATCTTTATACTCCACCCAGGAGGAGGAAGATGTGCGGAAGCACCCCAGACCAGCGGAAGCAGAGGGAACAATCGCTTCAAAACTAAGTAAGCAAGCAAGCACAGGGCTCAGTCAGAAGAACTGGGCTGCAGAGGGAGGCTAAGTTCTAGGTCTGGGATGGCCATGTAGAGCCGAACCAAACCAAGCCACGTTCCTTGGAGAGCTGCAGCTGCACCCACCCACGTCCTGCACACAAGCCCTGCTGGCTGGAGAGGTGGAGGCCGGGCGGGCACTGCATGCTCCCTTCTTCTCCTCTGGGGAAGGGGGCCCTAATGCTGGACCACCCAACCCTTTCACTGTGCACCTTGGAAGGGTTTTGCTTTCGGGCCTTCTGGCGCACCTCCACCACTTCCACCGAAGAGGGCAGCCTGCAAGCTTAAAGCACCCTCTTTCCACCACTTCCCACCTCTCCCCCCCCCCCCAGGCTTGGCAAGGCTCACTGCGCGCAGGTTCCACATTCGAGGCTATGAAGCGATGAAACAGTCAATGGGCTGCATGGCTGGCAGTCCATGAGCCTGTGGGGCTGGCACCTCAAATGCCCCCCTGCCACATCTTCGTGCCCCCTTGCTGGCCCCCTTGCCTCTTACTGCCCCCCTAAGGCATCCCACTGCCCCCCAGGGGTCAGTACTGCCCACTTTGGGAACCACTGATCTACAACACACACATACACACACATATCACAAAAATTGACATGGGGATTGCTGCACATCAGTGGATCTATAATGAATCTTTGTCTGCAAGGAAACCCAACTGGAAAACACTATCCCTAAGGGCAGCCTTCTACCTTCAGTAACCCTTCATAGAGAGGGCTATGTCCAAAGAAACTGATTCTGTGAATATGGGCAAGATGGATTGTGAATATGGGCAAGATGGAAACCCTCTGCTTGAGTGAGCCTGAGTTGGAAAGGACAAAAATAGAATGCCTTAGCTCAACTCTGGTCAACTGCATCAAAGCCGACTTAAATCTCAATACTGGCGATTCAAAACTAGTTGCTCTGGTGAAGATGAAAGGATGGGGACTTGATTTTGATAGTTCGAACTCGCATCATGGAAAAAATCCAGTTCCCTTTTCCGAAGAAGGATGAGATGGATTAAAATTCATCCTGTTTTTCCGTTGTTGGATGGAGCTCAGCTGGCCTAACTAGGACAGATTCTTCTCTGTGCTTTAGGAAAATCAGAGTCCAAGAAGACTTTTCCATCACAGCACCAGCTTCATCAAACTCTTGAAATTCATTTTCTTGAAATCAGCTCCTATCATACTAAGCTTGAGAAAAATGTTCCAAATGCTCTGGTTTAAAAAGACTTTTGATTCTGAATAATACTATCTTTCCCCCTCTACATCTGGAATGGTTGCTCCTATTATTTTTATTTTACAATCGCAACTTTTAATCTTTTTTTGTCATTGTCTGGTGTGTTTGTACTGTCCTGTAGATATTTTAATGAAGTGTTTGTACCACTATGATTTTCTCAATTATGGCAAGTTTAAAAAAAAATAGAATGAAAAATTGAATAGTCCCAGCATCAGTTTTCCTTCTTTCCACTAAAGACAGCTGTTCCAGGTTTTCTTATCTATCATAGTGACACAATTACTTATCTGTTGATAAATCGATATAAGTACCAATTTGCTAGAAATGTAACAGAAAGTCACCATGCTTGCCATCTTTAGCAGAGCCTCAATACATCTCTTCTCTACTCTTGTTCTTTCCTTAGCTATCTTTTTAATGATGCAGCTTTGGTTGCTTTCCTTCTCTTTCTTTCCCATCAGGCCTCTGCTCCAGTTCTTCTAATCTTGTCCTATCAGTTACAAAGGATATAAGTGTATAACTTTCTGAGGGTCAAAGGCACCCCCCACACACACACACAAAAAGGTTGAAGATAGCAAGTTGGGACATTGTCCCAAAAGTGCTTTTTCAAGAGGCAACTTGTCTTTGTTTGAAGAGATTTTGCTTCTCATCCAAGAAGCTTCTTCAGTTCTGACTGAAGAATTTCAGGAAAAAAAAAAGTCCAGTTGCCTCTTGAAAAAGCAACTTTAGGGCAACTATGACTTGGATGACTGAGAATCTCCATTGATAAGTTGAACATTGTGGTTCTCAGCACAGGTAGATATGCTGTGTAGACACGGAACAAATGTTCAGATTCCAGACTAGGAAAAGGACAGAATCAGAATCATATCAGAATAGAGCTGGAAGGGACCTTGGAGGTCTTCTAGTCCAGCCCCTGCTCAAGCAGGAGAATCTATACCATTTCAGACAGGTGGCTGTCCAGTCTTTTTGTAAAAACCTCCAGTGATGAAGCACCTATAACTTCTGAAGGCAAGTTGGTTCCATTGGTTAATTGTCCTTGCGGTCAGGAAATTTCTCCTAAATTCTAGGTTGTTTCTCTCCTTGATTAGTTTCCATCCATTTTTTCTTGTCCTGCCTTCTGATGCTGTGGAAAATAAGTTGACCCCCCTCCTCTTTGTGGCAGCCTGTCAAATACTGGAATACTGCTATCATGTCTCTCTCCCCCCCCCCGGTGTTTCTTTTCTGGCCATATCCAAATTATCTAACCATTCTTCATATGTTTTAGTCTCCAGGCCTTTAATCATCTTAGTTGCTGTTCTTTGCACTTTTTCCAATGTCTCAACATCTTTTTTTTGTAATGTGGTGACCAAAATTGGATGAAGTATTCCAGGTGTGGCCTTACTAAGGCTTTATAAAGCAGTACTTCCTTCAAAACCACAGGAGAAAAGATCTCAGATATTTTCAAATGAAAAGTGCCCATACTAGGGATGTAGGCACCATCGTTGCCTTTTCCATGGGTGCTGCTGTCAGAAACTGATCTCTGATGGAGATCTTGATTCCTGTGTCCCATAATAGCCACACTTTCTCTGTATATATTACACTAGCTGGATACCCGTGCTTCACTACAAAACTATGTGATTGGGATTAGTTTTTGGGGAGGAAAATAAGGAAAACAAATTCTACCTCTGCCTCCCAGCATCCATCGGTATTCATCTGGCTAGTGTCCTATCAGTATGTGAGAGAGTGGAAGCTGTTTGGAAGCTGAAACAGTATTTGCTGTGTGAGCAAGAAGGAGACAGCAAGCAGCCTGGGCGTGGCTTAGCTCAACTGTTCTGTACTACAGCTGGTTGCTGCTTTGAAACTGAAACTCCTCTGCTTGTGTTTTGCATTTGGAACATATTTCTTTTCAGATAGGGAGAAGGAGTAGAACTCCTTAACATCAGAGCATGTTAATAATAATATGCAAACTACTAATGCTCTGATGGTCATTTTGAAAAATCCCTTTTTAGTGAGCAGCACCTAGAAGCCAAGAGGAACAATTGTGCCAAATTTCAAGTTTGTAGGCTTTATGGTTCTGGAGATTTTGTGATGATGCATGAGTGGTATTTCACTTTTATATATATAGATTTTTCCTTCTGCAAAAAAAGCAACTTAGTTATCCATGTCCTTGAAATTCCAGCTGTTAGCTAACTACAGAATACTGGTTAGAGTTTCTAGAGAGCCGAGATTTACTGTTATGCCTTGGAGAAAAATTTGACCGAACTCCTTTTTTAAAGTCATGCTGAGACCTGCAATTGTAAAAGGTAGACAAGATGTGGACCCAATTAAAATGGATATATTTTAATTTATATATTACATTTTTAAAATGAAAGAATGAATTTGTGCCCCTAGAGAAATGCTTCCCATGCATTATTTCTTTTATTTCTTATTTTTCTTATATGTATCCATGTATTCATAACTATGTTTTTACTTATACCTATTATCTTGTAAGCGATTGACAAAAATAAATAAACAAATAAATAAAATATAAATAAATAAATTTAAAATACATTTATCCTACCAAATTAATGATGTCAGTTTTGATAGCCACTTTTGGAGGCATTCAGGTGGCACCAGTGGTTTTCAGGTGCCCCATTCAGGCCTAAAGGCTCAGCTTGGATATTTCATGTGATTTCGTGTCAACCTTCCTTGCAATTTACCTAGCTGGGAAGCAAAGACAACAACAGTGTGATTCACTTAATTGCAGTGATTGGCTTAAAAAGTGTAGCAGAAAAGGTCGTAAAATCAGGCATGACTCATGTAATAACTGCCTTGCTTAGCAACAGAAATTCTGGTCCCAGTTGTGCTTGTTATTCGAGGACTAACTTATTAAAACTCAAAGATGTATCATTAACTACATAGATGGGGAAATATGCAAAAAAGTTCTTTGCATTCCTAAAGGAGCCTGTGATCTCTCTCTTCTCTCCTCTTCCCTCCCTTCTCCTGCTCCCCTCCCTCTCCCTTCCCCTCTCCTCCTGTTCTCTCCCCTCCTGTCCCTTCCTCTCCTCCCCTTTTCCCCTCTCCTCATTTCCTCTCCTTTTATCTCCTGTCTTCCCTCTCTCCTCTCCCTTGCCCTCCCCCTCCTGATCCCCTCCCCTCTCTTTTGCCCTCCCCTCCACTTCTTTTGGCTGAAGTATGCCAGCACAGAAGCAGCTTTAGCTGTTTTGCCCCGTCATTTTTTCCTTAAATCCACCCCACATGGTACATCTGTCTGAAATATCTTTCAGACTTATTTCAGAAGTGGACAATTACTCAGACAGCATCGAAGAACATTAAAGCTAGCCTTGAATATGTGAGCATTGGGAACACAAGGCACAGCTTGTTTCTCTGATTGTCAGTTCAAATCTTTGATGTAGTTCTGCACAAAGATGTCCATCTTTCTTTATCACTAAATAGTTAGGATGCTGTAGAAGACTCCTTTACATCTCTTTAGGTACCATTAGGAAATGGCCTGGAGTCCTTTCATTAAGAAGCTTTTTTTTTCCTCCTTCCTTTTAACTCCTGCTCAAAATGTGAGAGTGTGATCACAATGTACCTTCCAGAAGGTGCCAAGCAGGAAGGAAATAATCATTTCATTATAAACAGCAAGGGGCGAATACTGTTCAAATTAGAGCAGAGAGTGATGCCAGAAAAAATGGGGCTGAAAAACAAACCACAGACTCTTAACACTAGAGCAACACTCTAAAAAAATGAAATGTGGATGAAGTAACCTGAAGAATATGGTGAATTTCAATGGGACTCCAAATGGTGGAATAGTTTGGACGAGTGGTTAATACATCAGGTTAGAAACCAGAAGATTGTGAGTTCTAGTCCTGCCTTAAACATGAAAACCTACTGGGTGACTTTGAGCCAATTACCAGGAGATGGTGAGTTCTAGTCCTGCCTTAGACATGAAAGCAGCTGGGTGACTTTGGGCTAGTCACTCTCTCCCATCCTGACCCACCTCAGAGAGTTGTTGTTGTAAGGAAAATATGAAGAGGGAGGAGTATGTTTGATACCTTGAGTTATTTATAAAATAGTAAAGGTGGGCTAAAACAAATTAATAAATGTAAAAAGTAAATAGTTCTAGCAAAATCCATCCTGCAAAGCAATCTGTTTCATCCAAAAAGCTCTGTCTGGAATATCTTGAACTGCTTCTACTTTGGAAAATTTACTTCAAGACCTGCTCCTGCATATGGTATGGTCCGCGGGAGATTCAACATAATTTGGAGGAAAAATGGAATGTTTCAGAGGTCTTCAAAGAAGTCTGTTCCCAGATTGATTCTTTTTGTATAATCTCATTCTTTTGGCATCCTGAGATCATTGTTTGAACCCTTAATTTTTATGCATTGATTCAGACTTTCAAGCTAGAACTATTTACTTCACTTTAGTGTTAAGAATCTGTGGTTTGTTTTTCAGCCCCATTCTTTCTGGCATCACTCTCTGCTCGAATTTGAACAGTGAAGTGGCTCCTTCTTTATTCACATATTTATTTATTTAAATCCAAGAGCCCTGCCCCTAATATGAGGTTTACACTCTTGCTTTGAAGAAAAGCTCATCAGTGTGCAAGGCAGACATTTGCCTCTGGGCCATTTAGAGTGCCAGACTTGTGAAGCTAAAACAGTTTGATGTGTAATTGCAGGAGGAAATGGAAAACCTGCTGAGCATGGCGGGATAGAACGCCTTATCACCCTTTATGCGCATCCAGCATTTGCCAAAAATTGCCAAAGGATCTGCAAGTGCAGACTGAACGGTGACATTTTTCATGGGCTGCCGTGTTCTGAATCAACACTGCAGCTGTGCGATTAGAGCAGGTAAAGCAGGGAGGACAATCAAAGCGTTACATATGACAGATCAAGTTTTACTCATTCTCTGCTCCTTATTGCCTGCTGCCGTGTGTGATATGCAAAGCAGCTTCTCTAGACGCATTACACACCCTCACCTCACCTGAAAATTGAATTTTATTTGGTGGCCTGCATATAATTTATAGCGCTCTTCCAATGCATTTCAGTTCTCATTTAGTTTAAAGTCTATTCTTTATTTCCTACTGGCAAAGTAACAAAAAAAGAATCTTTCTTTCTTTCTTTTTTGGGTTTGTTTGCTTTTTTTTTTTTTTTTTCCAAAAGCATTCTGAATATTTAACACCCACTTAGGAGCATATGGGAACCGGATTATTGAAGTTACTCTGGATATTTCCCTGAAAAGGATTTTGAATGTTCAGGAGGTAGTTGAAAAGATGAACTTGATTCCTGGTGGTGTAATCTGTCCCTTGGGGAGGCAGGCCTGGGAATTGAAAGAGCAGCCTGAGAAATGTGCTTTGCAGACAAAAAAGAGAATGGCTCCGTTCATATGCCATAAAGCTAGTCTAATAAAACTATGTATGTATGTATGTATGTATGTATGTATGTATGTATTTATTTATTTATTTATTTATTTATTTATTTATTTGGTTTGTCAATTGCTTACAAGATAATAGGTATAAGTGAAAACATAGTTATGAATACATGGATACATATAAGAAAAATTTAAAAAAAATAAAAGAAACAATAGGACAGGGATGGTAAGCACATTGGTGTGCTTATACATGCCCCCCCTTGACCTCTTGGGAAAGGGATGAGGGCAATAGTAGACAGTCTAAGGTTAAAGTTTTTGGGGTTTGGGGAAGAAACTGAAAATTAGAGGTGAACAACTTTTGACTGCGTGGGGTTACTTACAATACTATATGTGGGCCTCAACATCCAGTTGTAAAATGGGTTAACAAATAACCCATGTGGGTTTGAAAGTAGTGATTTATCCCCCTGAAGGTCTCCAAGTTCCCTTCCTTTCATTGAAACTCTCTGATGCCCACCAAAAGGCATTCTTGCCTCTTTTGATATCTTCTACATTGCTTCAGGTCTCCTGCTTCAGCACTGGAATGCAATGTCTTCGGATGTCTGAGCCACGGAACTGAGGCTTAAGCACAACTAACCACTTGGCAGTAAAGAAAGGCAAGGCAAGGCAAGGCAAGGCAAGGCAAGGCAAGGCAAGGCAA
>BLBF01000049.1:5819294-5852715 GCA_015471245.1 Laticauda colubrina
GGCAAGGCAAGGCAAGGCAAGGCAAGGCAAGGCAAGGCAAGGCAAGGAAAGGAAAGGAAAGGAAAGGAAAGGAAAGGAAAGGAAAGGAAAGGAAAGGAAAGGAAACATTAATTTCTTAAACCTAACATTGAGGATTAGAAGCATAGTCCATTAGTCACCTGAGTAGGATCTAAACTTCAGTCAAAACACCAAAAGTGGTATTTTGTTTCTATGTTGATCTGTCTGGACAAATTCAATTACATCTAAACTATTGACTATCACCAACATAGAGAAGATGGGAACAGATGAAATAGGAAGGGCTAGAACATTTTTATTGTACTGTTTATTATACTCACAAACTGAAAAGGCTTGACAGATAAGGAAAAACAGAGGAAGGAGATCAGTTCTTAGGCAGAACAAAATGACTAGTTACAAGCAGGCCTTTTGGTTCATTTCCTAGATTCTTTATATATTTTTTTCTTTATTTATATCCTGCCTTATATCTATTTTTACAAATAATGTAAGGTGGCAAACATAATCAGCTCATCTTTCCCCTCCCATTTTACCCACAAAAAGAACCCTATGAGGTAGATTGGGCTGAAAGAGAGTGACTGGCCCAAGTCATTCAGCAGGCTTTTCATGACTTAGGCAAAAATAGAACTCAGTCTCCAGTTTACTAACTCGGTAACTTAACCATTAGATCAAACTGCCTCTATTCCTGACTAAGCTTTCCTTGCTGGTGTTTTCCTTTGCTGGGATAACTTGTCTTTTTGGCAACTTCTGGAGGAACAAGGTGACTGAATATGACATTGATTTTTGCACAACTTATTAACAATAGCCAGACTAAGAGCCAATAAAGATATCAGTTACTTGGAACCTTTCTCTGGACTAAGGAGAAGACAAGGATTGTCCATGTGTACCTCCATACAGATCTCCCTGCAAAGAAATCACAAAACTGCATTTTCCAGTCAGTTTGAGAAGCCTGAGGCCTGGGGATTATTCATTTTGGTTAAGTCATGCTTGGCATCTTATAAAGAGAGACTGCATTTGTCTATTTCCTTTCTTAAATACTTGTGAAAGCTGCTTATTAATGAGTTCTTTGGAATCAAGAACCTTCTGAAAAACAAGTTGCATTACTGGAAATTTTTTTTTCCATCCTGGATGAAAGAAGCTCTCAGTACGTGTCACAACTCCAATAATGAACCAAATGGAGCCAAGACAGCTGAGATGCGATACAACCATAGTAATTTACTTACCTTACATTGACTATGTTACCATGTTGACGTTATGATGAGAATTCCTTAAATGACTGACATCGACTTCCTGGCAATGAGTGGTGCAATAATGAAGATTCATGGCTGGATACCAAGGGGGGGGGTGTACTAATGGTGAGGGGTGCTGGTGCTGGTGCTTCTGCTGGTGCTTACACTGCTGGCGCTGCTCCTGGTCCTGCTGGTCCTGCTTGTGCTTACTCTGCTGGTGCTGCTCCTGATCCTGCTGGTCCTGCTGGTGCTCCTGGTCCTACTGGTGCTCCTGGTCCTGCTGGTGCTCCTGGTCCTGCTGGTACTCCTGGTCCTGCTCCTGGTGCTGCTGGTGCTCCTGGTCCTGCTGGTGCTGCTGCTGCTGCTGGTCCTGCAGTTCTGCTTTTGCTGCTACTGTTGTTGCTGCTGCTGCTGCTGGTGGTGGTGTGGAGGAGCAGCCCCTACAACCTCAAAGCCACTCTGATGAGGGCCCATATGGCCCTGCCAAAGGGAGGAAGAGGCAGACGCATGAACAGGAGAGGAGGCAATACAACTTAGAAGAGGAACATGAGGAGGAGGTGCTGGAGTGGTGGAGGGAGAATGAGTATCTATGGCGGAAGGGACACAGGCTCTATCGCGACACCAAAAGGAAGCAGGCTGCTTGGAGAGAGAAGGTGGAGAGCCTTGGCTACACTTCGGAGCTGCTCCTCAGCTGGTGGAAGCACATGCACACCTGGTACGGGAAGCTGCACCTCAAGAAATCTGGCCAGGCCACGGTCAAGCTGACGGACAGAGAGACCTATGTGATGGCCAGGTGCAGCTTCCTGGAGGGTGAGATCCACCACCGAGGAGCAGCCCCTCTCACAACCCTCTCTCTCAGGCAGCCTGCTGAGAGCCAGTCCTCTTCTGGCAGAGAGTCAGCTCCTGTCTCCAGGCAGGTGTCTGTGGAGCGTGCCACGATGGAGACCCCCCTGACAGCTGCACTACCTATGATGGAGCGCGTGGAGGACCCCCTGACGCAGTGGGAGAAAGGAGACGGCACTTCCACCACAGCCCAACCCGCATCCAACCCCAGCTCCACCTCCACAGAAAGGCAGAGAGGCAAACTGGAGGGGCAGAGCCACACTGTCCTGCTGGAGATAAGAGACACCATCAGCAGCAGCGTAGATCTCCTCTCTCACCTGGTACACACCGACGCCCCATCTTCCAACCGCAAGCCCTTCCTCACCTATGTCAACCAGACCCTCATAAACATGGCGGAACCCCAGTACCAGGTGGTGAAGGAAAGGATCACCGATCTTCTTCACAACCCTCCAGACCAAGATGAACCTGCTCCCACCCAGTCCAGGCCTGCTCCTCCACCCCAGGTGATGTCACTGCCCTTCCAAGGCTTTCCACAGGCCCTATCCTCCCAAGGATACGGCTACCAGGAGGTCCAGCAGCACAGGCAGCCCTTCCCAGTCCTGGCACAGGTACATCAGACGCCACCGGTGCCACTGATGCCACCAATGCCACCCACGCCACCAATGTCAGCCACATCACAGATGCCACCCATGCCACAGATGCCACCCATGCCAATCCTTACCCAGCTGCAGACCAGACAGTCCCACTACAAGCTTCCACGATCCTCCTCACGGTCTGTGGGAGATGTTGCATGGTGGTGAGAAGTATCTGGAACCTGTTGGCCAGGATGCCAAAGGCGTTCTCTACCACCCGCCTTGCCCTGGACATCCTGTAGTTGAAGATCCTCTCTTCACGGGTGAGGAGTCTGGAGGTGTAGGGCTTCATGAGGTAGGTTCTGAGAGAGAAGGCGTCACCCCTCACAATGAAGTAGGGCACATCTTGCGTGTTGTTGGGCAGGGGGTCTGGATCTGGGAAGCCCATGATGAGGTTGCGTTCCAGCCCCTCCTTGAGGTGACTAGCGTTGTATACCTGGGCATCTGAAGCTGACCCGTTGCCTGAAGCATCGATGTACATGAACTTGTAGTCAGCATCGCCCATGGCGAAGAGGATGATGCTGAAGAAGCCCCTGTAGTTGAAATAAGTGGACCCTGACTTGGCTGGAGCTTTGCAGGCCACGTGCTTGCCATCGATGGCTCCAACATTGTGGGGTAAGTTCCACCTCTGATACCACTGCTCTGCAACTTTCTTCCAGCCTTCTTCAGTGGAGGGACACTGGAGGAGCTCCTCCAGGTATTCTTCGATGATGGCCTGCACCACTTCTCTGACCACAATGCTGATGGTGTTGTGTGGCACCCTCCAGCCGTACTGCATGCTTCTGTAGGTGGTCCCTGAGGCCAGGTGGTGCAGAGTCAGTGCCACCTTGAGCCCAGGGTCCAGTCTGGGCCAGAAGTTGGTGCTCTGCTTGGTCAACCTGGGTGTCAGCCGCTCCACAACTTTATCAAACATGGCTGGAGGCATCCTCATGAAGTTCTGGAATGCACAAGTGTCTTCGTTCCTCAGCTCCACCATCAGCTTGCTGTACAGTCCGTACTCTGCTCTTCTGGCGATCCATCTTCGGACCCAGACACTTCTTGGCCGCCTCCTTTTCTTCCTGTAGTAGAGTTCACAGAGCCTGTAGATGGCTTCGCACTGTTGCAGAATGATGGTGGCTACCAAAAGGAGTGTGTTACGATCCATGGTGGAGATGACTGGATTCTGTGGAAGAGCAAGATCCAGATGAAGGCTGAAGAGGTCTGCACCGTAGGGCTGCTGGACTGAAAGTGAGATCCAGGTGAGTTGCTCCCCCTTTTTATAGGCAATATAGGTTTTCCACTATGTGTCCTTTTGCATCCTTTAGGCATCCTCTAGACATCCTTAATATCTGAGATAGGTCCCCTCTGCGAACGTTTTTTCTGTTTTAAATGCTTTGTATGCGAGCTGCATCCACTTTCATCCTTTCTCCGTCCGTGCTACTAATGCTGCGTGTCTGTTCCACATCCGTTTCTCTTCATCTCTGTGTCCGTTTTCCGCTGGAGCAGATTTGAATTGTGCGGATGCGCAGTGGATGCCTAGCGGATATTGTGGATGTATAACGGGTGACAACGGATGTAGAACGGATGTTCCCCGTATGCGTTGCGGATGCAGAATGGATGCATTGGATACATTTTCCACTCAAAACGTTTTGAGTAGCTCAAAACTTTTTGAGCAGATGGAACCTCAGTCGACGGATGCTGGACGGATAGAGAGGATGAAAAACGGACGCAGTGAGTACAGAATGGATGAATCGCATTAACCAACGGATGGCAAGTGTTTCTCTCTGTTTTACATCCTCTTTCCAACCATTGGTGCAGTGTGACAGGGGCTTTAAGGATTTACAAGAGAAGCATTAATTTTGAAAAACAACAAAATTGGGGCTATAATGTTGATTTTGAAAAGTTAAGGAGGCTAGATGGCAGGGGTGGGATTCTTCCGTTTTGGCCTGGTTCTGGTGAACTGGTAGCTCCAAAGATCAGCTGGGAGTGGACTGGTTCACTCTGACAATCAGCTGTTGGGCCCATCTACCTGCCCCAGCTCTAGTCTTATGCTTTTTTTCCGGGTTTTCCAGCTCAGCTGCTTCGTGTAGCACAGCAGATTGCAGCACAGCAGCTGTTTTACCCACAGGACTTGCAGCAGAAGGTGAGTTGCAAATGCTGCGTGCGCACTCACCAAACCGGTTGTTACACCAGTTGAATCCCACCCCTGCTAGATGGATTTGAAAGATGATTTCTTGGGGGATGTTCAAGCATTTGTAAAATAATATATGAGGTTTTTGAAATTAATGGTAACAAATCCTCCCATGGGAAAGTTTTGCTGACTGGAAAATAAACAGATGATAGGAAGGGACTTAAAGGCCTGCTACAGGGAACCAAAAGGAACAAATGATGTTTTTTGTTTGTTTTTTTAAAGGGGAATGATAATTTGGAAAAACTTCTTAGTTTGGATTTACAAAAGTAATGTGTGGAACTGAAGAAACTTTTTTTGAGGAGAGATAAAGAGGAACTTGCTCTGTTCCAGGAAGGAGAACAAGGAAGGAAACTGTTCCAGGAAGGAGAACAAAGAGAAGAAAATAATAAGAAATCAATTTGATGGGACTAACTAAATATTAGTTTTTTAAAAAGTGAGAAGATTTATAAATTGAATCTGTTGGATATGGTTTAAATATATACATTATGGTTTCTGGTTGCAGTTAATGGGAATTATTTTTGGCTAGGTTGTATGATGAGTCTTTAAAGATTTGTCAGTGAATAGGGATAGATTTCTTATCTATCTATCTATCTATCTATCTATCTATCTATCTATCTATCTATCTACCCAACCACCCACTTAGCAACAGGATTCAATTTTGGTCATAACTGTATTGATCAATTTGCATTGGCAAAACAGATGGTTTACTATTTAGTGCCACTTGCATGTAGAATGAATCTGTAGTACAAAACGAATATCTGATGTCAAGTGAGGGTAATAATTAGAAAAAAAAAGGATGGAAGGTTAGATTTTGGTGCAAAAGCCCTTGTTATTGGAGGGAAAGTAGCATTGGCGTCAATGTCAAGAATAAATGCTTACAAGCCATTGCAATCTAAAGTCAAAGACAGAGCATTGAGTACATGTGTGTGTGTGTGTTTGTGTGTGTGTGTGTTATCTAAATTTATCTCTAAAGTCTCCAAGGATGAACAAGGATGAACCTGCTTAAAGAGTACAATACATCTTTGCATCCCATTCTATTGTGTAGAACATCTGAGTTTTTTATATCCTGAATTGATCCTGCTCCTTGAAAGAGCATGGTGGCTCATGTAGTTAGGATGCTGGGTTGACAAGCAGAGAGCCTGTGTTAGAGAAAGGGTGGATAAAAATAGCTTATTTTTAAATAAAAAAATAAAAAATGGATTTAAAAAAAATTAAATTGGATTTTTTAAAATTAAATTTATTTTAATAAAATACTTTTGGAGTAAAAATCTATCTAAAGATAGTTTTCTATTTAAGACACATTAATAATGTAGTTTATTCAGCATGAAATGGAGCTTAGTTATGTAGCATGAGGCTGTATATTCTGCAATATTTACATTTTTTATAAACTCATTCAATGAATCCAAGTTCTGCAATATTAAAGATTCTAACTACCAGCAAGAATGAGTCCTTACATTTAAAGAATACCTGTCATTTCAGATCCATCATGGTAGTGCCTGTTAGTGGACATTCACTCACCTGCTGCCTGCCACGTCCCTCACCTTGTTGTGTTACTGTCGCATCACCACTGTCCCATTAAAGTAAATGGGACTGTCAGTGAGTCAACAGCGGGTCAGAGGAGGAGCCGCTGTGGGAAAGAAATGACAGTTGCTGTTTACAAATTATGATTTAAATTGAGTTGATTTAAATCAAGCCTTTTTACTAGTGACTTAAATCATTATTTTAATCGCGGTTGAAATGGACTTGATTTAAATCAAGTCCACCCTGGTTAGAGACCTGGGAGCTGCTGTGAGATGGAATGACTTCCCATCTTTCTCTCCAGCTCCTGCAGAAGACATGAAAGGTGCCCCCAACTGTCCCTTTCAATCTGGAAGCATCTCAGTGCTTCTGACACAAGTGTAATGTGAACCTGTTTCCTTGCAGGTATTGTGGCAGTGACTAAAAATACAATGCATGCTTGAATTCAACCTTGTAAATATGTGTCCCATGTTTACATTTATTTTTATTTATTTGTATCTGGCCTTTATTATTTTTTACAAACAACTGAAGGCAACAAACAAATCCAACACAATTTCCTCCTCCTATTTTCTACACAGCAATAACCCTGTGAGGTAGGTTGTGCTAAGAGGGGGTGTGTGATGACCCTGGGTGGGATACAAAACAAACACAGTCACATAAAACAGGTGAAGCCCCTTTTATTCTTTCACTTTGCTTCCAAACTCCAAGTATCTTTGATGGAAGAAAAAAAAAAAAAAACTCCTACACAAACAGTTACACGAAGAAGGAAAAAAGCAACACAAACCAGGCAAGATAAGGGCTGGAGGATGTCCACAGATAACACACTCTGGGAAGGTCACCAAACTCAAGAGGGGAACTATAAACTAGAGATATTTACATACTTTGTTTCTAGCGTTTGCCAATACGCAGGTCCATACTCTTATTCAGTTGTCACAGCTGCAGCACATGAAGAGGATCAAGGCCCTCTCCTCCCGAGTAGACCACTTCTCTCCCTTATCCTCTCCGCCCTGTGTGCTGTAGGATGGATAGGGGGTGGGCCTGGATCCTCCTCTGACTGCCCAACCGGCCTCTGCCCTTCCCCAGCCTCCTCCACAGCCTATGGAGACACACTTCCACTCCCTGTAGGCTGTTCCTCCTCTCCCTCCGAGCCAATCTCCACCAGAGGCATGACAGATGACTGACACACAGTCACCCAGGCATCACTGGGTGACTGTGAGTCACTTAGGCATTTGATGCCTAAAAAGGGACTACAACTCCCAATCACACCTACATATGTTTTGTTCCAGGAGGTCAATAAGCTGAATTTTAGAATCCCATAATTTTTTTGCTATGTCATCTTCAATAACATTATTTGCAATTTCATATTTCTGATAATTCAGCAATTTCTTAATTCCAGCAGCTATTATTCATAATCCAATGAATCCAAACTATTGATGTACTGTAAAAGTCCAATGTGATATATTCCAACCATGTCATGCCTTTTTTAAAAAAAATAATCACTGCTTGCAGTTTTGCTGCATCCATTATTGGATGCTCAAATGTTTCATCTTTATGTTAGCACTATCAGCCTTTCCTTCCCAACCTGGTCTCTTTCTATTTTTGCCATGATGATATTTATGAGCTTTGCTTGTCCTTGGACAGCAAAAAGATAAATAAAATATGTTGTTTCCTTTCTTAATGTCCAGTTCTTAAGCCAATGTTCTAGTATTATTTAACATCCCTTCAGGAACTTTTTTTTTTTAAAAAAGGCCTGTACATTGTTTGGTTTTCTGATTTTCTGATCTAGGTAATTACAAGAACATTATGTACCATTGGCAGACATGGAAATTTACAGAAACCTTGTGACATGGAAATACCAGATGCATTTCTGTGACTGTGGAATGTCAGGTGCAAAGAACCAGGTTCATATGTTAAGTTCCAGTTAAGTTGATCAATTGCTCATGCCTATATACCAGAATTTAGTGAAATAAATTGGTGCTAGCTTAATAGAGTTAACCGAATTCAAGAGAGGATGGGCTTGGATTGCTTGTGGGAATGTAATGATTCTAGGCGAGTTCCTCTCTTGACTCTATCACCCTAGGTTCTGCCTCGTCTTTTCCTACATGATTCAATTGCTGTTTCAGTCTTTAGAAGGCTGAATATTTAATACTTACAGGTAATCCTTGACTTACAACCAATCATTTAGTAGCCATTCAAATTTAGAATGGCACTGAAAAAAGTTCCTTATGATAGTTTTTCATACTTATAAGCTTGGCAGCATCTCCAAGCTCACGTGATCAAAATTCAGATGATTGGCAAACTGGTTCCTCTTTATGATTTTTGCAGTGTCCCAGGATATGTGAACACCTTTTGCAACCTTTTGTCAAACAAAGTCAATCTGGAAGCCAGACTCACTTAGCAACCATGTTACCACTGTGGCAAGAAAAAGTCATGAAATGGGTCCAAGCTCACTTAATTGTCTCACTTAGCAACAGAAATTTCATAAGTTGACCCATATTGCTTCAACTGTTTATTATACAGCATTTATTTATTGTTGGTTTATTATTTATTCCAGCAGAATCAATCCAGCTCTTACAGGCAAAAGTGGAGGAACAATAACCAAAGCAATTTATTGTTTTGGGAGATAAAGTTATTGTACACTTTGTTGTCAGTCAGGATTTTTTTTAATAAAGGGATTGTTGATTGAACCATCAGATATGTGAGTTTAAAATTAGATGCTATATGTGTTTCACATTATTTCTGATTACTAAACAAGTGTCTGTATTGCTGAGAATTTAGTGCCACCTGATTCAAAGATGACTTTGCCAAGTTTTATCTATTTTGCGGGGAGGGGCGTGGGAGTGACCTCACAAAATAGCACAATAAACTGGCATTGAATCTATGGACATTTGGTATGTAATCTTTTTTTCCTGTTTCCTTTTGTATCCACTGTATCTAAGGATGCTTAGAATCTTGTGGGGTATGTGAGCAAACACCCACTTCAAGAATCCATGTTGAGAATTTTAAGTGGTTTAAAAAAAAGGATGAAAGTCTTGCTTTTCTATAACTTGCAAATGTAGACAGGGGGATCAAATTTGCTCATAGTGTTCCAATTAATTTATTTCCACTGTTTGGAGTCTGGCAGAACTTGCCAGCTTGTCCTTTATCTCCAAAACTCGAAAGAGTTTGCTCTTGGCATGATTGGCCAGATGTATTTATTCTGTAGAATTCTTCCTTCAGTCAAGGCAAGATAATGTTCTTGTGCAGCCATTCAGGCTTAGTGTTTGCAAAATGCTTTTGACTGAGTTCTTCTTGACTTCCTCCTAACTTCTTGCTAAAAAGTACTGGTTTGGGAAATAAAAGATGCAACGGCCATATCAAACCTTTCTAAAAGTATTTTATTCTAAATATACTCTTTCTGATTGATGTTACTTTCATGCTGGCTGTAAATTTGAACAAGTTGTGTTGAGCTGGCTGAGATAAAAGTACTTGTGGTAGATACTGTAGGTAAATAGGGAGGGAGGTATCAGCTTTTGGAGGTCAGCCAGGTTCAGAAACAGGCTCACTAGGGATTCTAGGAATGATAGAATTCCTAGAATTGTAGCACAATTATAGTTGTATGGTAGAACAGCAGAATTTCAAAGCCCTCTTGGAGTTTCTGTTCACTGCATCTTATACCAAGAAAAATCAAGGTGGGTTGTAGGAATTGGGTATGTCTAGTTTAATGGAAAGAAGGACAAGGGGTAATATGATAGTGTTTCACCATGTAACCAGCTGCCACAAAGAAGGGGCCAACCCAGAGGTGGTATTCAGCAGGTTCTAACCAGTTCTGGAGAACCGGTAGCGGAAATTCTGAGTAGTTCAGAGAACCAGTAAATACCACCTCTGACTGGCCCCACCCCCGCCTATTCTCTGCCTCCCAAGTCACAATTGATTGGGTGGGTCTTCTTTGTTTGCCTTGCACAGGAGAAGGGAGCTGGAAAGCAGGTTAGTGGGATGGGGAGGGAATGGAGATTTTACAGTATCCTTCCCCTGCCACACCCACCAAGCCATGCCGACCAAGCCACACCACACCCACCAAGCCACACCCACAGAACCGATAGTAAAAAAAATTGAATCCCACCACAGGGCCAACCTATTCTCCAAAGCACCTGAAGGCAGGACAAGAAGCAATGGATGGAAACTAATCATGGAGATAAGCAACCTAGAACTAAGGAGAAATTTCCTGACAATTAAAACAATTAATCAGTGGAACTACGTGCTAACAGAAGTTGTGTGTACTCCAGCACTGGAGATTGTAAAGAAGAGATTGGACAACCATTTGCCTGAAATGGTATAGGGATTCTTATTTGAGTAGGGGGCTGGACTAGAAGACCTCCAAGGTCCCTTCCAACCTTGTTCTGTTCTGAGTTTTTTTTTTTCCTCACACTTTCCTCTTTCTCCAAACTATACAATCATTTCTGCAAGCCTCCCCTTAATAGCCTATTCATTTTTTTTCTTATTCGCAAGGACAATTCTGCATTACTAGAAGAAAGGAAGGAAATGCAGGATTAGCTTCATTATCTTTTTTCTTTTATCCTTAAATGAAATTCCTTGAACTGAATCAGAGGTTTAGATGAACTCATCCTAACCTATTAAATCCTCTTTTCTGTTTAGCCTAAAGATAGATATTACGTGGCCTTCAAGAAGTTGTTGGACTAAACCTGGAGCACTTCTCTTATCACTGACTGTGGAAAGTTAATGGGGATAGCAATATCTAATGAGCTGCATATGCATGCCTGATTTAGTCTAGTATTTCCTGTTGCACCAGAAGTACCTGCAGACAGGTGTGTGTCAGACAGAGAGGGAGAGAGAGAGAGGAGGAGGAGGGAGAGAGGGAGGGAGAGAGAGAGGAGAGGAGACGAGAGGAGAGGAGATGAGAGGAGACGAGAGGAGACGAGACAAGACAAGACAAGACAAGAAAGTGGCCACTGCAACATCATAATGAAAGCTTTTCCCTTTTGTATACGTATGATGACACTGGACAGTCGTACAGGTAGTCCTCCCTTTATGACAGCAATTGGGATCGGAATTTATGTCACTAAGTGATAAAATCATAAAGGACAACATAATGTGACCAAGGGATATTGCGGGCAATGTAAGTATGAGGATTGGTCATAGGTAGCACTTGTTTGGCAAGTCATCAGTTTGTATTGTTATTGAACAAATATCATTAAGTAAGGACCATTTCTAGAAACACTGCTTTGAGTTAAAATATTTCCAAGTATCCCTTTGAATGTTTCTATCATCCATTGATCCAAGATCAGCAATGTGGCTGCACCCAAATGGTATGAACAATAAAATAGAATAAGATTATTGGAACTATATATTACTTAAAAACTCATGCCTCTCTGTTTGCTTGTGACTTGCCACTGGGTGAAAATGTGTGTCATAGGGTAACAATTTGTGAACCAATGTACCTCAAATGGGTGAACTTACAGAACACATCCAAAATCTAAGACCAGTGACTCCTAAGGGATTGAAATTTTCAAAGTTGTGGCTGTCTCAGTGCTGCCCTGCAGCCACAGTCACGGGAATGTCATTTCCGGTGCTTGCATTTCACAGTCACGGGAACGTCATTTCCGGTGCTTGCCACAAACCTGTAAGGAAACTAAATGGGGAAGCCGGTGGGAAGTTAAATGGACCCTTAACAAATGTACAATTGAACCCACACATGCAACCTTCTACAATGCAGTAACAAATCTGGGATTAGAACAACTAGTAACCAACAACACTAGACTTAACAACTGCCTTGATCTCATCTTCTGCAATAGTTTGAATTCAATTTATGGAATACATATTAAAGAACCCTTTTCCAACAGGGATTGATTTCCAGCATGATTGACTTTTGTCTCAACATACATCCACACAAAAATCATCACGATGATGTAATCCCAATTATAATTTCAAAAAAGCTAACTGTGATCTTATAGACAACGATCTCTCATCCCTTGATTGGCAATTTCTATTCTCTGGATGCAATACTGTAGAAGACCATTACAACATATTTTTACTTGAAGTCAAAAGAGTCATCAAACTATATGTACCATTAACAACTCCCAAAACCAGAAAAAAAAACAAATTACCCATAACAATAAAGAAATCACTTTGGCGGAAAAACAAATCTGGTCACGTTGCCAACTTCAAAAGCTGATACGAAAATTTATGCCACCAGATAAAAACTGAATGCACCAATTATCAATTGAATGCACTAATTATCACATTAAACAAGAAGAAAACCTTCTACACACCAATTCCACCCACTTTTTCTACAATTTTGTAAACAACAAACTAAAAGACTCAACGTCCATCCCATCCCTGATAGGACCTAATAGTAAAGACTGCAACGATGACACTATTAAAGCCAACCTCTTTAACACATTCTTTGGCTCAGTATTTGTAAACAGCAATGGATCATGCTCAGTATTTCCTAGCCGAACCACAGACAACTACAATGATCTAATGCATATCGATTTTACAGAAGACAATGTTGAAAAAGCACTATGCAATCTAAAATCATCTCTATCTATTGGACTGGACATAATATGTGCCTACTTCTTAAAAAAGCTATCTACTGCCATAGCCAAGCCTCTAAGCATAATCTTTGAAAAATCTTTCAGGACCAGCTCCTTGCCAAAACTATGGTCACAAGACATGGTCATCCCCATCTTCAAAAAGGGAGACCCCAGCCTAGTTGAAAATTTCAGACCAATCTCTTTATGCTGCATCACCTGTAAAGTCATGGAATCAATTATTAACCAATCCATCATCCTCCACTTAGAGACAAACATCCTACTCTCTAATAAACAATTTGGTTTTAGGAAAAAACTATCATGTAATCTGCAACTCTTACACTGCAAAAACATACGGACTACACAACTCAATCAGAGCAAAACAATAGACGCAATCTACATAGACTTCTGTAAAGCCTTTGATTCAGTGGTACATAACAAACTACTCCTAAAACTAAAATCTTATGGTATCTCTGGACACCTGCATTACTGGACAGAATAATTCCTGACAAACAGACAACAAATGGTCAAAATTGGGAGCGTACTATCAAATTCTGTACCTGTCAATTGTGGTGTCCCCCAAGGCAGTATTCTAGGACCAACTCTCTTCATACTCTACATAAATGTCCTCTGTGATCATATTAAGAACAACTGCATTCTCTTCGGTGACAATGTACAGCTATTCAACACCACAGACAATCCTACTACCCTTCAAAAAGACCACGACTATGTATCAGAATGGCACAAATGGCAACTTCAAATCTCAAGAAATAAATGCTCTGTCTTACATATTGGCAAAAAAAATCAGAAAATAAAATACAGGCTAAATAGTCAAGACCTTGTTGATGATCCAAACTCTGGAGTACTCATCTCAAATGACCTAAGTGCTAGAGCCCACTGTAACTACATAGCCAAAAAGGCGCTAAGAGTTGTTAACCTAATTTTACATAGCTTTTTCTCTGGTAATATTATACTAATAACTAGAGCATACAAAACATTTGCTAGACCAATATTCGAACACAGCTCATCAGTCTGGAACCCACATTATGTATCTGATATTAACACAGTTGAGAAAGTCCAGAAATATTTCACAAGAAGAGTTCTCCATTCCTCTACTCGTTGCAGAATACCTTATGCCACCAGACTCTAAATTATAGACTTAGAAAACATAGAACTATGCCGCCTTCGGTCCAATCTAAGTGCAATATATAAAATCATACATTGCAATGTCCTACCTGTCAATGAATACTTCAGTTTCAACCATAACAACACAAAAGTAAACAACAGATACAAACTCAAGGTTAATCGCACAAAACTTGATTGAAGGAAATACGACTTCAGAAACAGAGTGATCAATGTCCGGAATACTCTACCTGACTCTGTGGTTTCTTCCCCAAACCCCAAAAACTTTAACCTTACACTATCTACTGTTGACCTCACCCCTTTCCTTAGAGGTCTGTAAGGGCGTGCATAAGCGCAGCAATGTGCCTACTGTCCCTGTTCTTTTGCTTCTTTTTTTTTATTATTTTTCTTGTATATATCCATGTATTCATAACTATGTTTTTACTTTTACCAATTATATTTTAAGCAATTGACAAACATAAATAAATAAATAATAATAAATAAAAAAGTCAGAGGTCACTCTCATTTCCATTGGATTTTTGCCTTAAGTAAGGAAATATATCTGAATTTATGACCCAGCATGTCATGGATTGTCTAATTGCTGTATAATTTATAGCAGCTAGATTAAAAACTTTTGCAACATGCAGTAGTGCTGGGAACTGGCCTTTACTAGTAAGATTTGTGTTTACAAGTCTGCAAGCATCTTTATTTGCTTTTTTAAAAGCATGAAGAATATTTCTACTGAGTAGAAATCCTAGAGGAAAATGTTTATGAATTCAGATACACGCTAAACTGATCTGTTGCTCCCAGATTAATACACAGCTCAGATATTGGCTTTAACACTTCCTGAAAATTCTCTTGCAATTCCTAGTAGGACAATAAATTATAAGTACAAAGGGATTTTTTCCTCAATGAAATGTTAATGCAGAAAAGGTACAGAACTGACTTTGAATTTTATACATTTGAAAGCAGCATGAATGGGTCATGAAGGGTCATACAGAAGGAAAATATGTGCATAGACAAATCCACATCATTACTTCATGCATGTCCAATTTGTTCAACCATCATTTTGTCCTGTTCCAATTTTATATATATCTACAACTATGAACGCACAAAAAATGCATGTGTACAATTTGTGTACAACTTTCATTAATATATGTGGGATGTCGATGCAACTGTTGTTGGTATGCATTCACTTTCTGAACTAGCCCTTGCACCATCGTATTTGCAAAGGGGTACGATCCAAGGATAAATTTACTCTGATTAATATATTCACTTGGAATGAACCAAGTATATTGTATTTCTTTGTTCATTAAATTTATATGCCACCTATCTCACTATCTGAAGCAACCCCTGGGTAGCTTTACAATACAATAAAAACACAAATATAAAAATGTTGAAACATTAATGTTAACAAGAATTAGATACTACTAATACTTCTGTATTAGAAACATGAAGTGCTTCAGTGGGGAATGGATTTGCTGATGACTTCACCATTGGCTGGAGGACCACCATTGGGGGCCCCTTTCGCATACCAGTGAAGCTGCCCATCAAAGTTGTACAAATTTATCTACTTGTGGTCACTGGCTTTTGAATGGCTGGGTCAGCAGGAGCTGAAGTGGGTTACAGGAGCTCACCCTGCCCCAAGGCAGCAGTGGGTCTCGAATGTGAATCTGTCAATCATCAGCCCAGCATTCTACCCAGATAAGCTGCAAGAAATAGATGAAACTAGGAACCAAGTACACAAGTGCTAAGAATTTTCTCTCTTACTCCACTGGCTTGGGACCCTGATGAAGCTTCATCAAGCACCTGCATCAAGGTCCCAAGTCAATTAGCAGAGCCGGTTTTTGAGGCCCTTCTGGAAGGCCAAGAAAATGGGGACAGATCTCATCTGCAGCAGCAAAATGATCCAAAGGGTGGGAGCCACTGCAGAAAAGCCCCTTCTTTTAGATCCCACCAGCCAGAATTCTTTGGCCAATGGGGTCTGCAGCATGCCTCTTCAGCCAGAGTGAGTGGGATGAGCCAAGATGTTTCCTCAAGGAACCAAGTCCCATACTATAAAGGACATTCATTTGTTTTCATTGCAAATGAATATAATTCTCTTCCAGTTTTGGTTGTTGAAGAACAAGAATTGGAATTGGAATAGGAAATAGAATAGAGTAGAGTAGAACAGTATAGAATGAATAGAATAGTATGAATAGAATAGTATGAATAGAATAGAATAGAATTAACAGAGTTGGAAGGGATCTTGGAGATCTTCTAGTCCAACCTTCTGCTTAGGCAGGAAACCCTGTACCATTTCAGATAAATGATTATCCAATTTCTTCTTTAAAACTGGAAGTTTTTCCAATCTCTTCTTAAACACTACCTCCAAGAGGAGGTAACCTGAAATAAAAGGCAGTGTGCCGCATCTGTACTTCACCCTTTTTTGTAGGTCCTTCAATCTCTTTGATGGAAACTTCATCCCTAGATTTGAGTTTCACAAGAAGCAGAAGAATACTTAAGCTTCAATTAGGATGTTGGTCAACTGAATCCCAAAATCTTAAATTTATACAAACGGGAGTGGTAGCAAAGATAAATATTGAACTGTTTTTTTGTTTTTGTTTTTAAGTCCCTGCTGCCTCTTGTGATAAAAGCCAATTAAATAAAATGTATTACCTTTGATGAGATAGATGTGTGGCTTCTCTGATAGGATGATTTATCTTATTGAATAGAAGTTTAATCTGTGGCTTTTAACAAAGGGCTGTAAACATCAACTTTGTTCAGGAAATACTTTGTACGATTTATGTTCTGTATTTTGTTATTGGGAAGTGCTCAGAGGGAGATTTTTAAAAAAAGAAATTGTCTCATCTGAAGTCACAACTAGGTCTTGCTGGTTGATAAAACAGAGGGTTTTTTTAAAAAAGGAAATTAGGTTATGCAATGTTGCACTCGCTTATTTGGAACAAAAAGGCCTCTTCAACTGAATTGGATCTTTTGAATGTGTGTGTGTGTAAGCCTGTGAATATATGATTGTGTGATAATTCAAATTCCAAAAGGGGCTCATAGTGACAAGTATAGTATATAGGGCAATGTAGTTTGCATTGCTAATCTTCGAATTATGAATCCAGACTAATCAGTGATTAGTTACTTTCCCCTTTTGCCTGGATTCCAAAAATCAGATGATCTTTTTCTTAAACTGATATTGATAAGCAGGTTGATCTGAAAAGGAAATTTAAAAGTCACCATATATTCCATTATGGTATTAATCTACCCTCTCCCTCTCTCTCTCTCTCTCTCTCTCTCTCCCTCCCTCTCTCTCTCTCTCTCTCTCTCTCTCTCTCTCTCTCTCTCTCTCTCTCTCTGTGTGTGTGTGTGTGTGTGTGTGTGTGTGTGTGTGTGTGTATGAGAAAGAGTGCGGGGTGGGGGGCGACAGAGACAGAGATGTTTCAAGTCAGTATTAACTCCAAGCAACTGCTTGTCCCTATAGCTTTTTTGGCAACATTTTGGAAGTGGTTTGCCATTTCCTGATTCCTAGGGCTGAGAGAAAATGACTGGCTCAAGATCATCCAGATGGCTTTGTGCCTATGGCAAAACTAGAACTTGCAGTCTCCCAATTTCTAGCCTGCTACCTCAACCACTATCCCAAAGAAACTCTTAAACATCCTCCATCCTCATTATATTTCATATATTCCTCTATATCTGGGCTGTCAAACTCCTGGCCAGTGGTCTGGATGTGTCACATGCTGGCTACACCCATACCTGCTTTAGCGCAGGGGAATTAAGTCCTGGTGTGTCACGCGACACCACCATGATGATGTGAGTTTGACACCCCTGCTCCATATGTTCCCCCTTGCCTATACTCTCCCCTCTCACTAAACTAAGCAACAACATGCTTATATGTATTCATGTACATACACTCGTACATTTTTGAATTGTTTTAAGCTTGACACATTCAATATTCTTGGAACAGTATAACAACTTTGAAGTTATGACAATCTATTCTGAGCTCAAAAGTTCTGCAGACCTCTGCTGTTTCACTAACTTTTTTAAAAAAATTCAATCTAGATGGATAATTAAATAATAATTCAGCATAGAATAACCACCACAAGAGTCTGCTGCACTGAATACAATTGAAAAAACTGTTTTAAAAATATTGCCTTCTCTCTGAGAGTTGAAGGCATCTGAGGCAGGGTTGTCTCCCCTAATTTTATTCCCACTAGAACCTTGCAAATTAGGTTAGATTGAGAGAATAATTGCTTCAATTACCAATCAGATGTTAAAAGTAGATTTCAACCTGGATTTTCAAATGAACTCCATGTTGATTGGTCATGTAGCTTATTAAGCAAGATTAATGTAAATTTTTAGATTTTATAAACAAGATATTTATTTATTTTTGTTTCTTTTTTTTACTATAAACAAAGAAAGTTCGAGGTACAATCTTAGCTTTCTGACACAAATAAATAAATAAAATAAAACCTAACTTTCCCCATCTCATCTTTAATAACAATAACAACTTTGTTGCCAGACTTTGAAAATTAATATATCTGCCTTAGTTGCTTCCACCATTTCTTGTAAAAATAACTACAGTTCATAAGAAAGCACTGTCATGTATTCTGACTAAAGGTAATGTGTATATGACAGCTGTGTGATCATTAGAAGAAAAGAATTTCCCAAAGACAAAAGGAATAATTAAAAGCAGCCTGCAGACTTAGCCTTAGATTTAAATGTTTTAATGTTTTAATTTGAAAGAACAATGGCTCTTGGAATTTCTACCACAAGCAGTACTGAAAACCTGCCATTTACTAATCAAATGTTAAAATAATAGAAGAGCGAATTTGACACCAAACAGTAGATTAGAATATGTGGTGATCCTTAAAATAGAAAATGGTGTTTTCCTTCCTATAAGAGGGGATGATCAAATGAAAGAAACCTTTTGATATATTTATTCTACATCTGAAAGAACTGTCATGTATCTACAGGTGGTTATACATAAAAGAAATGTGTGTGTATGAGAGAGAGAGAGATTGGTTTTTGGAGCTGAGCTGAATTTTCAATATTTATTTCAGTTTCTCTTTGATTTCTTATAGCATGTGTAAATCCACTGTTCCTTACCTTAGGGCAAGAAAACTGAAAGAAAGGGTAGAAGAAAAAAACAGACACTGTAGACCCATTGCCACCATAATCTGCCCCTGACGCCCACAGCTTTAAGTCTTTGCTAGGCTGCAGGACTATAACTCACAATCCAGAATGAATTTGAAACCCCTCTGTCAAAAAGGAAAAGTGTGTTTTCTTTAAACCCAATGTATTTCAGGATATATTCAATTTCACAAACATTAGATAAAGAGGAAAATAAACTCCTAGCTGCATTCCTTCCAAAAGCTGTCAGTTAAAAAACAAACATATAGAAAATCCCTGAACACTGCAGCAATCTGGAAGATTAGATGGGTGCAGTTAAGCAAAGAGTTTTGGTTAAATGTTGGATTTGAGCTTAAAGCAATAAAATGCCTAAACTTGAAACAAATAAAATCTCTAATATTGGTCTAGAAAAAGAGAAAAGATAATAGGTAGGTAGATAGATAGATGAAGATGATAAATAGACAAACAAAGAGAGATATGCTGGAGGAAGGGAGGGATAGACAACAGATACACACACACACAATGGATGGATGGATGGATGGAAGGAAGGAGTGAGAGATGGAGGGATAGATAAGGTAGGTAGGTAGGTAGATAGATTATAAAGATATCAGAGGGAGGGAGGGAGAGCGAGAGAGAGAGAGGGAGAGAGTATTTGCTTCTTGCTGAATTCATCAATATTTTTTTTTCACAAAGCCATTGCAAAATTACAGCAGGATTGGTTGATAGGTCTAAAGCAGATACAGTTGGACAAAATGCTGATTTTAATTATATGTTCTATTCAGGTGTTTTAAAACTGTATCACCTGCAGCTCCAATGTAATGCCCATGAATATTTCATCTACTAGGTGTATGCACCAGGTAATGTTAAGCATTATTTAAAATGATAATTTTAATTGATAAATTAAAGGGATCTGTCAAAAGTATGTGCCTCAAACATAATCTTTACTTCCAGTTACTCCCTAACTTATCAGCCTATAAAAAGTGAAACATGGGAGATTTGTCTTTTCAGAATTGCAAGATTCTGTTACTGTTGCCTTAAAATAAAGGAGAATTAGCTCATCGTGTTTCTTGTTTGGTTTATCTCAGGTTGACATATTAATAGTCATCCTTGTCCCAAGTCACCTCAAAAAACATGAGCCCATTTATTGACATATTGATAGTTGTCCTTGTCCCAAGTCACCTCAAAAAACATGAGCTTTTCTATTTCTATTTTCTTGGTTTAGAGGAAATAAACATGCATTAAGTGTTCTAAGTATTCTTTAGGTGTTTTAAAAAGGAGAAAGGAGATTTGATTTAATCACAGATAGTGTGAAGTTCTTTTTTAGTTTTACTTTCCTTTCCATTCAGACTGCAAGCTTGTGATTTCCTTCCCGATATCAACCCACGCTGCTTTGTCTTTACCCCACTTTACCTCAAAAAAGAAAGCATTCAAAAGTGAAAATTTTTAGAAACAGGAATCTGGTTTTGTTTGTGGTTTTTTTTTTTTAAATAGGCTGAAGGTTTTTGAAATTGCTTCTTATTCTTGAGCTGGGGTGATTTAAATAAGCTGAAATTTACCAAGACTAAATTCTTATCAACTTCAGTGGAGGTTTTTTGCCTTCCGTGAGTTCTTAGCAGCTGGGAGTTTGTCAACAGATCACTTCAGGTGATACAACAGTTCACATGAATGTCCTTGGAAACAGAATGATAGTGGGACTGAGGCTTTTGTAATGATAGACCAGTAATCCAAGTGTCTTTTTTTACTTTAAGGTTGGGAGTGACCTTCATTGATTTTGATTCTGACATTATCAGATTGTTCCCTTAAAAAAGGGCCAACATCTGTGGGTGGAATCTTTGGATTGGATCCTAGTTTAAATGCTTCAAATCCTGCACTCCTTTTAGAAAGGAAAATGTTGCTTGGTGATTTAGACTCATTAGGAAAATTCATTTTCAGAGTGAACACTTTGTATTGTAGTCATGGAAATTTTGGTTTGATCTGGTAAATCTGATTCCTGATTTTCCACGAATCTTCTTGTAGAATAAATGGAGGTAGAAAAATTAACTTGCAAAGGAAGACATTATTTTGGTGTCTTATGAGACCCTGTTCCGGAACATAATTTAGAATAGAATAGAAGTTGGAAGGGATCTTGGAGGTCTTCTAGACCAACCCCCTGCTTAGGCAGAAAACCCTATACCATTTCAGACAAATGGTTATCCAATCTCTTCTTAAAAACTTCCAGTGTTGGAACATTCACAACTTCTGGAAACAAGTTGCTCCACTGATTGTTTTCACTGTCAGTAAATTTCTCCTAGGTTACTTCTCTCCTTGATTAGTTTCCACCCATTGCTTCTTTTCCTGCCCTAAGGTCCTTTGGAGGATAGCTTGACTCCCTCTTCTTTGTGGCAGCTCCTGAGATATTAGAGGTAAATGTAAGGTTATCTGTTGATTTGGTTTTTCTGAAATCTTCTGATCATGGGCAAATGAGATGTCAGCAATATTTGTGCACACTCTAGTTTTGCAGTCAATGTCTACTTAAAAGGATAATAGTGTTTTCTGAAAGTTTGTCAGTTTGTGCCAGGCAGGAAGCCTTGTAGAAATGGTAAAAAATTAATGAAGGAGGTTCAAAGTTATTGCACTAAGTTGCCATCAGGATGGAAGGAGATGGAACAGTGAGAATAATTTAATAGTTCTTCTTGCCAATTTTTTAGTTTGGCCTTATTAAAGAATATGTGTTGGTCGTTGATGGATATTCCACTTTCTTTTTACACCATGTTCAGATGTTCTTCAAATAAAGGCAGTAATTCTCAGCTTCTACTTCTCTCTCATTTTGTTACATCGAATATTAATAAGAAACAGAGCATGAGTAATTATGACCTTTCTAAAACTTCTATACTTCTTAACTCTTGGCAGTTTGGTTAGCGGTGACAAGGATAGTAGCATCTGTTCTAAGGAGCTGCTTTAATTAGCGTTGTTTGGTATTCCCATTAATTAAATTTTATTCCAGAGAAATGAACTTAATGGACATTAACTGTAAGCTGAGACTGTCTGGATGTTCTTTTTGGTTTTCAGCTCTTGAGATCTCTCTTCCTCATTGAAAAATGCCAGAATTCTGCTCTCCAAATAGTTTAATTGGAGCTTCATGCAAACCCCAGAAGTCAACTGTAATTTTTAATGGGGGGAGAAAGGAAGACATGGGAAATGAAGATATTAATGGTATTAATTGACTTTTCATTAATTTACATTAAATCAAATTTGGCTTTTGGCTTAGGTAGCCCACTTTTTTTTAATTGTGTAGGATTAATTTAGAGTTGAAGAATGCCTGCCTTAATGTTGGCCTAACACAACAGCAAATACAATTTTGGACCTGCAAAAAAAAAATAGCATATCCTATACCTAACTTTACAATGTTAGAAAAATCTCACACTTGTATTCTTCATCATTGGGAGTGAAGGGCAAGGAATAATACAGCGGTAGAAGAAAGGGAAGTATGACTGTCATTAATTTATGATACATATTATGATCTTCTTGTTCAAAGGCTGTGAAGGATGAACAGAAAGGAAGAGCTTTTGATGATCTATCAGTATGTACCTTGTCTGGCCACTAGGCTCAGATTTTGTAATGTTGAAGATTAGCTTAGTTTCTGGATCAGGAGGTTGTCCTCTGCTTATGGAAACTGAATTCTATGACTCCTTCTTCAACTGTTGTATGGACAACTATTTAGGAAGTAAATATCTGAAATGATTTTATGCAATGGTTCTCCCTGTCCTACTTCTTTGTCAGGTTTTCAAATTGTATGCATGTGGATTCTGTTTCCAAAGAAACAGTGAAGGTACGAAGAAGTGAGAAAGGATCACCTGATAGACTTTTTTTCATCTCTGTTCTGCTACTGTTATGCACATAAAAGTGTTAAGTCTTAAACAATATCAGACCATCCATAACAATTGCCTAAAGGATTTGTCCCAAAGGTGTTTTTTCAAGAGGCAACTGGACTTTCTGGTTTTTCTTTGAAGACATTTTATTTCTCATTCAAGAAGCTTCTTCAGCTTTGACTGGATGGTGGGGAATGGAAGAATTTATACTCCTTGCAGGCAGCTGGTCATTTGCATTCTTTTAATGAGTCCTTGAGGCCACTTGGAGATCTATGTTGTCAGGGTCACTTGAATAGTGCAAATGGGTGTTGAGCCTTTTTGGAACTGTTGAAAGGACTGTGTTGTAGACTGGAGATAGATGATGTCGTATCCCTCCCCCTATGTTAAAAGAGGGCTGTTCAATTTTGATATAGATGGCCTCTTGGAACCCTCTTTCAAGCCAGTGGTCCTCTTTGTCCAAAATGTTGACTTTACTGTTTTAAAAAGAGTGATCTTTGACTTTTAAATGCAGATGGCTTGATGAATCTACTCCTGATGGGCTTGTTCTCTTATGTTGTACCAGGCCTTTATGAAGTGGTTGTTTTGTTTCCCCAATGTACAGATCTGCACATGGTTCATACATTGTACTGCACATACCATGTTGCTCAGTTTGTGTCTGGGTATTTTAGCCTTGCGGTAGAAAGGTTTATGCTTTAGTGTATTCTTGGGTTTGAATTGTGCATGCAGGTTGTGCAGTCCAAAATTCCTGCAATGTATGGGATGACAGTGTTGCTTCATTTATTGTTCTTTTCATTGTCTGTTATGAAAAAGCTCATGTAGATTGACCTGATGACTAAGAATCTCCATAGACATTTACTCAAAATATTGTTTTCAGTGGAAAGTCCTGCCTCCTTTTCATGCATTGATATACATATAAGTAATGTTATCTAATGATTTACAGGTTAACAAGAAGTTGCTTAGCAATCATTTACATAAATGATGGACCTCCCCAGAACTACTTAGAATCCAGTTCCAAAATATGCATTCCCTATGTAGTCACATCATCACATTTGTGCTTGGTAACCATTTCTCCTTTACAAACATTTGCAGCATCTCACCGTAAAGTGACTGCAAGTTTTGACAGCTTTTCTGGTTTCTGATCTATAGTTCTATTTTCTGGCAAAAACTACCTATTGAAAATAAAACATTCACTTAATAACTGCTGCAAAACAGGGAATAAAATTGAAAACAGTCATGTGGTTACCTGCTTAATGATCAGCACAACTTACAACCATTATTTCAGGTTCATCTACAGTTCTAAGTCAAGGATTATCTGTACTTCTTATTTATATATTAATCAAATTTATGTAACCATCCAACTCATGGGACTTATATAAACACACAGTCAGATTAAAGAGGAGATGATTAAACTAAGAATATTTACAGAATCCAAGCAGAGAGAGAGAGAGAATGAATACATCCACATCAATAGCAGAGCAAGTCTCCAATTCCCTAGCCCCCCAGCCTGATAGCAATAGTACCTAGACTTATATATCTCTTCACATTGCTTTATAGCCCTCTCTAAGCAGTTTACAGAGTCAGCCTATTTCCCCAATAAACTGGATCCTCATTTTACCCACTTCAGAAGGATGGAAGGATGAGTCAACTTTGAGCCTGATGAGATTTGAACTGCCAAATTTCAGTTCAGTCAGCAGAAGTAACCTTCAGGACTGCACTCCAACCACTGCGCCACCACGGCTCATGGTGACATAACCAGATATTGTGGGACTTCTAGAGCAGGGGACACCAACCGACAGCCCACAGCCCCAATGCTAGACTTCAGCCCATTTGGAAGTGGGTGCTCAATGTTGCATTTGTGAAAGCAGCGTGCATGCATGAAACCATCCCTTTTCCCCAGCTGCCAAATCCCCCAGACCGCCAAGCCTAAAAGTTTGGAGATGGCTGTTCATGAGCATTAAGAAGGGATGGAGGTAACATCCAAGAGGGGAATGTTCCATAAGGTGAGCATCGCAGTAGAGAAGACCCACTACCAGGGACTCGCCAAATAAAAATCCCTGGCAGATGGTATCAGAAGCATGCCCTCTCTGCTGGATCTAATGGGCCAGAAACAGCTAACATCCAAGAAGATGGATCTTGACAGACTAGAACACTGGACCCTATCTAACAAAATGAAATTCAATGAAGAGAAAAGTAAAGTCCTACACTTAGGCAAGAAAAACCAAAAGTACACATATAGACTTGGTGAAACCAAGCTCAATAGCAGTAACTGTGAGAGGGATCTTGGAGTCTTAGTGGACAACCAGCTAAATATGAGCCAACAGTGTGCAGCAGCAAGAAAAAAAGCTAACACAATCCTAAGTTGCATTAACAGAGGGATACAATCGATATCAAGTGAGGTACTAATATTGTTCCATATTAACATACTTCAAATAGTCTATTCCTATTGGTCGAGAAATACTAGAAGCAGATTGGTTCCTTTCTCGACGCTGATTGGCCAATAATAGCTAACCTATGATTGGCCACTAGCCGCAAGCAGCCTCTCCATAAAAAGAGCTGCTGCGGCTCCTGGTCCAGATGGACTTTCTGCACTAAATAAAAGAGCTGAAGTTACGCTGGTCTCCGGTCTCATTCTTTGAGAACACTACACTGGCGAGGAGAATGGGATTCTGAGAGAGGAGACCAGTCGAGCACGTGGCATAGAGAACTGAGCAGACGAAATGGCCAGAACCAACTCGCCACCCGCACCATTCAACCCAGCAACAGAGGACTGGGAATCTTACATTGATAGATTCCTCATGTTCCTGGAGAGCAACGATTTGCAAGGAATCTCAGACAACCGAAAAAGAGCTGTGTTCCTGACGCACTGTGGGCTCACAGTGTTCAAGATGGCCAAGGCACTGGCAAAACCAGAAGATGTGAAACAGATGGCCTGGCCAGATCTAGAAAAGCTGCTGAAGGCTCAGTACTCACCGACTGTCTCCAGCCTTATTCGGAGACACAAATTTTACAAACGGGACCAGAGAGAAGGTGAGAGCATTGCAGACTTCGTAGCTGCTCTCGGGGACATTGGAGGGGCATGCGAATTCCTAAACATGGACGAAGCCATGAGGGATTGCGTGGTCCTCGGACTGAGAGACCTCACCCTACAAAGCCAGCTGTTAACCGGGCCAAAGATTACAGTTACTGAGGCTATTGCTGAAGCCAAAGCGGCAGAAGCAGCTAAAAAATCAGCAGCCAAAATGCAGCAGATGAATGCGAATTCATCCAAAACTCCGACCGAAACGGGCCAGGGCACAGAGAAGAAGGCAGAGAGCGCACACAAAACCACACTACACAGAGAGTGGATCATCCAGAATTGATGATGATGAGGAGGAGATCCACAGACTCCAGGCTGAACGAGATCGATGGCTGAAGAAAGGTCATAAGTCGGGGTTTCAGTGCGCCTGGTGTAGAGGAGACCACCCCCGTTCTGAGTGCTGGTTCTTAGATGCTGTGTGCCGGTACTGCGAGAGATGGGGTCACATCGCAAGCGTATGCCAAAACTGCAAGAGCTACAGCTCCTGATGTAGAGATAACACACCACCAAAAACTAAAGATAGACAAATGTGGAGCCATCAGAGTCGCGAAAGCAAAGGCAAGCGGCTAAACGAGAACTATAGAAAAGAAGAAACACACCAAACCATCACCACCGGTCACTCTAATGCAACAAATGGCCAAAAAGTATATGTGGCAGTCCAGATCAAGGGCCGAGAATGTAAAATGGAGGTAGATTCCGGATTGTACCTATCGAAGATGTCATGGGATACCATTAAAAGACAAGTATTGCACATTGGCAGAGCTGGACTAGAACACCAATCACTAATCCCAAAGGACTACCAGGGAAACAGAATACCGGTACTCGGACTCGGACATTTCCAAATAACTTTCAAAGAACACAAGAAAATCTTGCCTCTAACAATCGTAGACTGAAACCACCAAGCCTATTGGGACTCGAGTGGTTCGAAACTCTAGGAATCAGAGTGACCGGCATTAACAGCATCGCCAACACAGACTGGGAGGAGAACCTGATGAGGGAGTTCCAGGACTTCTTCGATGGAAAATTAGGCAAGTACCGAGGGTCCCCTATTTCATTTAATTTAGATCCAACAATAGCTCCAATTAGGCTAAAGGCAAGGCGAGTCCCCTTCGCACTAAAACCAAAGATTGATGAGGAACTTAACAAACTAATAGCACAAGGTATTTTGGAACCAGTTGACCACGCCAAATAGGAGACCCCAATTGTGACCCCAGTTAAACCGGATGGGTCCATGAGAATCTGTGGGGACGACAAGGCTACCCTAAACCATGCACTACAACAAAGCGCATATCCTGTTCCAGTAGTGCAACACCTACTACACTCATTGGGGAGAGGCAAGGTCTTAGCAAAGCTCGACCTTGCCCAAGCATACCAACAATTACAGTTGATCCCGAGACAGCAAAGGCGCAAACGATCGTGACTCATAGAGAAGCCTTCAAATGCAAAAGGCTGCAATTTGGAGTCAGCGAATTGTCAGGGGTGTTCCAAAGCCTAATGGAGTGATTATTACAAGGGATAAAAGGAGTAGTCCCATACTTTGATGACATGCTAGTCTCAGCTTGCGATGAGAGACAACTAGAAGCCCGTCTCAGAGTGGTTTTACAAAGGTTCCAGAAGGCGGGACTCAAGGTCAAAAAAGAAAAGTGCCAATTAGCCACCTCAAAAGTTGAATTCCTGGGGTATCAAATCGATAAAGAGGGCATCCACCCCACAGAAAAAAAATTAAGACAATCAAAGAAGCTCCTAGACCAAAAAAACAAGGTAGAGTTGCAAGCATTCTTAGGACTTATAAATTTTTACAGCATTTTTCTGCCACAGAAGGCAACAACGGCAGAACCACTAGATAGGCTTTTGGACAAGGCAGCCACCTGGACCTGGGGACGACGTGAAGAGACAGCGTTCCAGAGGGTAAAAGACCTAATCACTTCCGACTCGGTATTAATGCAATACAGCAAGACATAACCATTAAGAGTTACCTGCGACGCATCACCATTTGGCGTCGGAGCCATACTTAGCCACATCCTGCCTGATGGGAGAGAAGCACTGATCGCGTTCTACTCCAAAACACTATTAAAAACTGAATGTAACTACAGTCAATTGGACAGAGAAGCATTAGCAGAAATATCCAGTGTCAAATGGTTCCATGAATACCTTTACGGTAGGACTTTTACTCTTGTTACAGACCACAAATCTCTACTGGGAATACTAGTTGGTACAGAGCCATCCCAAATATACTAGTTTTTGTAGCTAAAGTGGAACTTGAACTCAAAGTCTCCTCATGATTGGCCAAAAGTCATCCAGCTGGCTTTCACGGCTAAGGCAAGACTTGAACTCATGGTCTCCTGCATTCTAGCCTGGTGCCTTAATCACTAGACCAAATTGGCTTGCCTGCATTTTTTCCCATTTTTACCAATGAACTGTTTTTGATCTTTGGTGATGTTTAATAACCAAAGCCCAAGCTTTGTTTTTGCTAGCTGAACTGAATGGCAGATGTACTTGCATTGATATAGATATATGGATTTACAGGAACTGTGCTTGGCACAAACTGTGCTTGGAAATTTTCAGAGTAACTTTCCAACACAAGATGGGACTTGTCTTCCATCCTCAGGGGGACACGGAACCACATTATTTTAGCCACTGCGAAAGGCTGTGATTGCAAGTATCATTTTCAAAGCAAAGGAGGAGAAAGAATACTTCTCACAATGATAGCACTAGATGACTGACTTCACAGCTTCACTCGGAAATAAAATCTTGATCTCCTTAATTTACTCGTTGCCTTCCTACTTCCCTCAAAGATCCAATATGTACATGGTAGTTTTAAATTTGTGAAATAACTACTAGAATTACTCCTCAACTATAGCCAAAATCGGAATTATTGTAACAGCCATTTCACATATTGAAAACCATCACGTACGTCTCGGATCTTCTGGGAAAAGAGAAAAGCATTGAGTTGTGTAAATTAAGGAGATCAAAATTTTATTTCCCAGAGATCAAATATGATCAAATGACTCAACCTTGTAATTTTTAAATACGTGAATCTGATGGATTTTGCAAATCTGAGATCTTTTGAAAGTTTTAAGGACATCAAGGGCAGACAAATACCTGTTGAAAAAAAGAAGTACAGAGGACAGCAGCCCTTGTTCTTCAGTTTAGAAATTCTTTTAGTCTCCAACTTTTGAAATCTACCTTTGGAAAGACTTCCTGCCACAAAGGTTTTATTAAACAAGTAGATCAAGATGTGAATATGATTTTTTTTAAAGAAGTAGCCATGTCAGTTTATAATAAACCACTTAATACCAGAAGGAAATGGAAAGATAGAAAAGGCTTTGCTAAAGAATCAAACTGAAGATATTATAACATACTGAGAAGCTTAAATGTCATTTTAATATCAGAGAAAATTAGTGAGTTATAGGTATATAAATCTAGGGCTGCTTCTCATTCTGGATTTTATTTAGCATGGGTTCTGAACATTTTCAGAGGAGAGAAATAGGTTGACAGAACATTTTTCCCAGTGCCTTAAGTGTATTTTATATAAGAAATTAGAGCTCTGTGTTTGTTTTAACCATTTGCATATTGGATTAAATGAAGGATAAAAAAAATCATATTTAATGTATTCTGGCTGCAGTGTAAAAGATAAGTATTCCCCCACCACCATGACTATATAGTTTTTTTTTTAAAAAAATATTATAACCATCCTGTTCTGTAGTTGCACTTTAAAGGAATGTAGCATTCAGCAAAACAATTTTATCTTGAAAAAAATTGAAAAAAAAATGTTTTGCAGTATGGAAGCTCTTGTTGCACAACTTTTTAATTTGGAGAGATGCTTATAAGAAAACTGTATTTTGATCTAAAGTATATTAGAGGTTCTTCATCCTATTTGGGAGCCTTGGGATGTGCATTTATTGTATGCAATGTTTCCCAATCATTTATTTTATTGTGATTATTAGAACCTCATTGAAACCTTTATAGCAGGGATTCCCAACCAGTGGTCTGAAGACTGCTACAAGGCCGCGGCCTGTTGGGAACTGGGCCACGAAAGATGTGGGCAAGCAACAAAGCTCCATTTGTGCATGTGTGAGATTAGGTTGTGTCAGTGGTGGTATTCAGCCGGTTCACACTGGTTCTGCCGAACCAGTTGTCAAATTACATTCCCTCCTCCCTGCTCTCAAAGTGGTTCCTGGGTGCTATGCTGCAATGGAGAAATGGGCAACAGAGTAGTCAGTGCGAGGGAAGGAGAAGGCCACTTTCCCTCTTTCTTCTCCCTGCTCCTCCTCCTTTCCTCATGCCACCTGCTCCATTTCCTGTTTCTCCATTGCAGCACAGAGCCCAGGATCCACTTTGATAGCAGGAGGGATTTAACAATTGGTTCACCCAAGATCAGGTTGGCCATCGTGGGAGGCTCCTTCCACATGTGTGGCGGAGTTGGAGAATGGGGATAGGCCACACCTCCCGCGACAGCCAATCTGACCCTGGGCAAACTGGTTGTTAAATTATTTGAATCCTATCACTAGATTGCGTACATAAAACTGTCCCTTTCCCCTCCCCCTGCCACTGCCACTGGGACCACTACTGATCCGCAGAGCCAGAAAGATTGGGGATCACTGATCTGTAGAATAACCCAAGCCAGATAAAGGCCAACTGATGCACTAATCAGAGCCTAGTTATGGTGTCCCTTCACTTCTCTACCATTTAATTGACAAGACATTAAGATTCAGTGTGCTGAAGGTGAAATTAAAGAAAATCAATCTTCCTCCAGGCCCTCCCCCAGGCTGGGCCCTATAATCATTTTAAATATAATCATTTTAGATATACATATAAGTATATATTTTATAAAGTATACATAAAATATATAAAAATACACTAATATAAAGATAAAAAATATACTAATTAGTGTATATAGTAAATATATACACTAATTAGCAGTTAGCATTGGGGCAATTTATGTACTAATAACTAATAATTCAAATTTTTAGCAATGTTTTGTGCCCTTTTAAAATAAAATTGTTATGAAAAACCAGAATAATTACTGAAAACTAACTTCAAGTATGGCAGCAAATTAGGGGTATGATGGGTGAAAAAACCTCTGCCCCCCCTTCTTCTTCCTCTTTTCTCCACAACAACAAACCAGCGAAGTGGGTTGAGCTGAGAGAAGGTGATTGACTTGAAATCACTCACCTGACTTTCATGCTTAAAGTAGAACTAGAACTCATAGTCTCCTAGTAATTGGCCCAAAGTCACCCAGCCATCTTTGAAGCCTAAGATCTGGTTTCTAAACCAGTACCTTAACCCTTATACCAAACAAGCTCTGATTATTATTTATAGAAGTGAACTTCTACATTTTGGTTTGCTTATTTCTTTATTTGAATTATTTGGAGAAAAGCAGCATTAAAGGTGAACATTTTTTGGGGGGGGAGGGGGGGAGAATGGGCTGGTGTGCACATTTGCCAGTTTGCTTTAAATATCCTCACAGATTCACATAGAATCTCTACCCTGGGAAGATTTAAATAATGATCAGGGCCAGTCATAAAATGCCCATTTATTACAAGGCAAACTGGAGAAGTTCCTTCTCATTATCCTTCGTAGCTTAGAGGATAATCCTCCCAACGCCTGCTTATTTTTCTCCGATGTTTCAAGATTAGTAGACATATTGCTTAAAAAAAAGCCACTGAGATGCTATCTCTCACTCTTTATTTATTGCATTTATTATATTTTACAATGATGTCTGTGGAAGTATAGGAGTTCAGAAGCATTGCTATATATAATGATCAGCTGGAGGCTAATGCCTTGCTTTGTAGAGCAGACCATTTTTTCAATTTAAATATTATTTTATTAGAATAATGTACATAGAATAATTGATGATAAAGAATGGGGCTGAGGGCAGGGGCTAGCAAATGCTAAGCAAAAGACACAGGAAACTAGAAGAATCTCTTTCAAAGTGTCCAGTTTTGGGATAAAATGCCCATAATATATGTAGCTTGCAAATATTTACCTCAGCTTTCTGTTATCAAAACCTTCCCTGGCATTCAATTTGCTTTGTGTTTCCTTCAGTGTATACAGACCGATTTTGTCAACTCAACCTCTTGTTTCTGTTCTCTGTTGAGTTCCCCAAATGGCTTTGTTCTTGTTGACCTGTACTGTTGTTTTTTCTCACTTTTGATGGTATGCAAAGTTCACCACAGCTGAGCTAATAGGCAAGGCGGCTGTTACACTGGAGCTATTCATTGTTCAGCCATGAAAGGAATCAAATGTTGTCCCTCAAAGAAATTGTTTCTTCTTTGGCATTATGTGCAGGATGAGTGAAGTTACATTTACCAGAGTTAAAAATTGACAAAAAAAGAAGGAGGAGGAGGAGGAGGAGGAGGAGAAGAGGAATAATAATAATAAGAAGCATGTTGACAAATCAAACATTGGGGACATCTGCTTCAATAATGCTAAAGAACTAGTCTTTTTTTTCCCCTTCAGCCAATTTTTTGGAAAGCAAAGCCCTATTCAGACATTCAGTAGTTTCTGGAGCGGCAAAGAGAAGACACTGAACTAGTTCTGTGTATATGTAGAAATGGTCTTTTCAAAATGGTTATGGTGATCAGAGGACAGGGTTAACATGACTCGTTCACAGTTGTATTTTGTGCTCAAGCCAATTCACTTCTCTAGAAACCTCATTCACACAGCATGCCAAAGTTGGTTATTTTTTAACCTCGCCTAGGTTTTCTTGTGGCTCATATGTAATGTGAACCCAAGATCTGATAATCTATGATTGGACAAATCCAGAAACTAGGTTAATTCAGTAACTTGACACAACCTGAAAAAAAGACACTGAATTTGGTGACACTTGAGCATGGTACTTAAAACTGAGTCATCTGAACAAGTCCTATCTGGCCTTACTCTAGTCTAGTGGTTCACGAATGACTTGAACTGGGAAGACAAAGGTTCAACTCTTGCAGTAGTGGGATTCAACATTTTTTATACCATTCTGGGGGCATGGCTTGATGGGTGTGGCGTGGTGGGCATGGCAGGGGAAGGTTACTGCAAAATCTCCATTCCCTCCCCTTCCCACTCCACTAACCTGCTTCCCAGCTCCGCTCTCCTGTGCAGGGCAACAATCAGCTGGGATTTGGGAGGCAGATAATAGATGGGGGTGGGGCCAGTCAGAGGTGGTATTTGCCAGTTCTCTGAACAACTCAAAATTTTGGCTACCAGTTCTCCAGAACTGTTCAGAACCTGCTGAATACCACCTCTGTCTTCTTGTCTCCAGGTGATTGGGGTCAGATTGATAGGTAGATAGATAGATAGATAGATAGATAGATAGATAGATAGATAGATAGA
>BLBF01000049.1:5856099-5879067 GCA_015471245.1 Laticauda colubrina
CCTTCCTTCCTTCCTTCCTTCCTTCCTTCCTTCCTTCCTTCCTTCCTCCCTCCCTCCCTCTCTCCTCCCTTCCTTTCTTCCTGCATCCCTTCCTTTCTTCCTTCCTTCCTCACTCCCTTTCCCTCCTCTCCCCTCCCCCTTTCTTGGCCTCTTCTCCCTCCCTCCCATTTCTTTCCTTCATTCCTCCCTACCTCCTCCCCTAATTCTGCCTCTCTCCTTCAAATCATATAACCACTTTTTAAGGGGCCATACCAATGATGCTGTCAAGATTCTTACTTAGTGCTAGGTAACTGTAAGGATCTGGATGGAAAAGGAGCAGGTTGTAGCCCCTTCCTAGACTATGGCTTACTACCAGTCCCAGTTGGCTTACTGGAGTTCCCTCCACATGGACCTGACTTTGAACAGCATTCAGAAGCTTCAACTGGTTAAGGGTGTAGTGCTAGATGCAATTTAGGGTGTATCAAAGTTCACGCAAGTATGTGAGAGACTATGCTATTTGCATGACTATCTGTCTCCGAAGGTTTTTATCTGGTCCATCAAGTCTGACAAGATGGCATGCGTCAGATCTCCTCTAATAAACCCTGCCATCTTGATGTACCTTCTCTGTTCATGTTCCTGCCCTGTGGAATAGCTTCCTCTCTCTCAAAACTTGGAAGGACACAACCTTCTTGGTCTTCAAGAAAGCAGTTAAGATTTGTTTTTCCCCCTCCTACAGTTTAGGTGAAGGCTGTTTTTTTGAGTTGTTATCCAGTGTTCAGTTTTTCTTATTCATATTGGATTCTTATTAATGTTGGCTATGAGAGCTTACAGTGTTCTTTTTACAATTGTTCACTGCCCAGAGTTATGTATTAAAATACTTGCTGGTCATTGACTATGTTGTATTATTAAAATATTTAAGATGGGCAGCCACAGAAATTTTCTGAATAAATAATTAAAGGACTGCCTCAGCTAAAATTCCTGTGGACAGGGCTTTTAAAAGCCTCTCTGGGCACGGGCATTCTAGTTTCCAAGAATTGTCCCTTCCACATCCCTTTTCCACAAAACATTACCAGTAAAACAGGAAAAACAAAGCACTTGGGAGAGAAATCTGACAAGGTCAAGCTTCTTTCTAAGGTTTTGGGTTATTTGCTTTACTTCATATAACTGAAGAAATATCCAGTTCCAGTTCCAAGCCAGCACTGAACTGTTTCCAGTTCCAAGAAAGGCACTGAAGACAAAATGGAGGCTGGAGGCTGTTTGGAAAGAGGGTCCATTTATTGATGAAGTAGAACCACTAAGTATGTGTGATTCTGGGAAGCTGACCACATGGAGTTAAGGAGGAGGGGGGTTATACCTTCTCTTGAGCTTTGCACTTGAGCTTCCTGTTCCTGTGCAAGAACATGTATTCTCTTGGCTGTTATTGGGCTCATGGCTGGCTCTATTGATTGTCTGAGCTCCCAGTTTTGGCTGAAGTTCGCTGGGAGTGGTACAACTGAGATGATACAATGAAGGGGCTTGTGTTCTGAAAGGGTGTTGGGCAATTCCTACCATAGCTTAATATCTTTGTCCTGGTTTGGACCTTGAGTGAGGGCTGATCCTATCACTCTGCCTTTGTTCAGACTTTGCTACAGGGGAATTTCAAAATAGCCTGTCTTGAATGGATTTCTGCCTGCAGTATTTGCTTTGCCTATGAATAGAGTTATCTATCTCTTTAAGTGCTGACCTCTTCTGTGGGCTATTAAGAAAAGGTGGGAGCTGCTTTCTCCCTTTAAAAAACTTCCCATCCAGGGAAATATAATATTCTGCCTTTTTTAAAAAAATATATAAAAATGTAAAATCGCCTTACCAGTAGTTACACCAGTTGGATCCCACCCCTAGGGAAGGGTTTTCAGATTTGCAAGGTTCTGCTACTGTAACTTTATAATAAAGTTAATAGTAGCACTCAGGATCTTGGTTTCCTGTCTGCATTACATCGGAGGGGTGACAAGACCCATAATCCCTAACCAGCTACAAGAGGGTGCCATTTCCAAAAGATGGTTCTTACTTTTTGGAATTCCACCTTTAACTTGTCCTAGAGCTCAGGTTGGGTGTGCTGCCTACATCAGCTCACTGAAGTCCTAGGAAGGCAAGTTTTTGCTCAAGTACTCAAGACTATTTCCACAATCCAAATATGTTTAACACTTTTAATGAGGTGAGAAAATCTCTCATTAGTATCGATTGATGTCAGTTGCTGTATTTCTGAGGGTGATGTAGCAAAATAAGGCACATGGTGAGAGGTTGGAATGACATATGAAAATGACAAGAGAATTGGTGATCGAAGACTAATGTCTTTTCATCGAGTTTCCTTATCTATACAAGTGCATGGAATACAAGTCAGAATAAAGAGATCTTACCTTAGTGGCAGTGTGTGAGAAAAGGATCTAGAAGTTCTGGTGCATCACCATAAGAACATAAGGAAGCAGTGCATATAGCACAGAAATGCAATGAGTTACAGGTAATTCTTGACTTACAATCCTTCTTTTAGTGAATGTTCAAAGTTCAATCAATCAATCAGAACAAAGCTAGAAGGGACCTTGGAGGTCTTCTAGTCCAACCTCCTCCTCAAGCAGGAAACTGTATACCATTTCAGACAAGTGGCTGTCCAGTCTCTTCTTAAAAATCTTCAGTGATGAAGCACCTACAACTTCTGAAGGCAAATCCTTCTGCTAGTTAATTGTTCTCACTAATGGGAAGTTTCTCCTTAATTCCAGATTGCTTCTCTCCTTGATTAGTTTCCATCCATCCATTACAATGGCACTGAAAAAAGTAACTTAAGACTATTTTTCACACTTATGACCATTGCAGCATCCCCATGGTCACATGGTCAAAATTCAGACATTCATATTTATGATGGTTACAATGTCCTGGTGCATTTGCTTTCTGACAAGCAAAGTCAATAGGGAAGCCATATCCACTAAACAATCCACTTAACTTAACAACTGCAATGATTCACTTAAGGAGAAACATCCTACAATGAGGCAAAACTCATTTAACAACTGTTTCACCTAGCAACGGAGATTTTGGGCTCAATTGTGGTCGTAAATTGAGGACTGCCTTTATTAGATTCCATTAAGGGAAGCATGCTGTTTTAAAATCACAAGAAGCAAATCTGTTATGCTTGCCCAGGTTACAACATACTCAGAGTATTGTAATCAAAACCGGGGTTTCCACCTTAAAATGGAATGGAAAAGCTGAAACAGAGTTCAGAGATGAGTTAACAGGACTGCAAGGGTGATGGAAACTCTAAACAGAGGTAGATGCACCTTTTCTGAAGATTTTCACATCTTCAGTTAAGTGATCACCTATCATGGATGTTTTAGTGCAGGGGTGTCAAACTGGCAGCCTGTGGGCTGGATGTGTTCTGACCTAGGTTTCACAAAATCCTGAAGCAGACTCCTTGCTCTGACAAAACCCCTTTTTATTAGGCTAAAGTGAATTCCTCTCATTCACACCCAGCAAAATCCCAGCAAACAGTCTTTTAAGAGTGATTTACAACAACAGACCTTATCAGGCTTGGAGAGTTGCCAGGCCGAAAGCTTCCAAGTGCAACACTGTGCCAGAAAATACTTGGCAAGGAGTCAGGAACAAATTTTCAATCTAATTAAATGAACTAATTGTTTCCTGCAAACCCCACTCCCCTTTTGCTCCTCTTTATTCTCTATGGGAGGGGCCATCTACCATCCACCTTTGCCTTTACTCCTGAGTTGACTCTTGCTCCTTCTCCTGGCAACTCTGCACATGTGCACATTGAGAACAGGCTCCAGCTATTCTTCTTCCCATTGATCACTGACTCCAAAGGCAGCTGATAACAGCCCTGGCCCCATTTCTGCCTCCAATGCAGAGCACTCATCAGAGCCTTCTCCAGATTCCAGGACTGGCCCATGTTCCTCCCCAACCTCCTCACTGTCCAAATCTGCCACCAGCTTCACTAGCCATTGGCCACTGGTGGGCCACAACAGTATTCATCACATGCAGGCCACACCAACCTCAGCTCCACAAAGGGAAAACATCACAAAATGTCACATGATGGCAATGTGTCATCAGGAGTTTTACACTGGTGATTTAATGGATTCTGTGATGACCAGGGCTGGGCATGGAAGCAACACAGCCAGAATGAAGGGTTAACTCCCCTTTATTGCTCCAACTTTCTCCCAAAAGTCCCACCATTCACTGCAAGTCCAGGAACAAAGCTCTAAGCATTCACCTCCAACAGTTCTTGGCTCCAGAGGAGCAGCACAGTTCAGAGAATTTAGTTTCTCACCATAGGAAGAGTTCCCTGGGACTGCAGCACAAGCTGGAACAGAACTGTGTTGCTGTGCATTCATACATAGCCAGGCTAGGGAAGCAAGGCAAACAATCCAAACAGGGCAAGGCAAGCAAAGTATCCAGATGTCGGTAACCGTGTGTGAAACTCAAAAAACGCAATGCTTGTTCCTGACAATTGCCCCTTCCAACAACATATCTTTAAATCTCATTCCCGGGGTGAGACTTCTGAAGAGGGGCGGGGCGCCTTCCTCCCGAGTTGTTGGGTCACCCTGCACTGATTTTGCCTCCTTTCCATTCTCCATGTTTGGGGATAGAGGGGGAGGTAATTGCTCATCACCAGAGCTCCATCGCTCCTCTGCTCCATTGCCTTCCATCTCCCCCCCACCTTTGCTCAGTCCTGCACCATCTGTTCTTCGCTGGTGACCCTTCCTAGGATCAAGGGACCTGGTACTGCTTCATCCTGCTCCTCCGGTCATTCCTCCATCAGCCTTAGCTCTGTCACCTCCACCTCCTTGGACCCAAACTCCAATGGTTCATGACAGATTCCTGCACTGAGCAGGGGATGGAATTGGCATATGAAGTTGCCTCTGATCTCTACAGTCTTATGATTTTATTAATATATTTTACCTATCTAAAATCTCTAGCTCCGACATTTTAAATGTATTTTTCTAAAGGTTTTTGACCTTTCAACCTTTGAATTTCGATAACTGATATATGGATATTAAAGTTTTCAATTTAACTATAAAATCTGGCTTCTGCAACACCAGTTCCAGAGATGGTATTCAGCATGTTCTGACCAATTCTCTGTACCAGTTCTGGAGAACTGGTAGTGGAAACTTTGAGTAGTTTGGAGAACCGGCAAATACCACCTCTGACTGGAGATTTTACAGTATCCTTCCCCTGCCAAACGCACCAAGCCATGCCCACAGAATCGGTAGTAAAAAAAAAATGGATTCCTACTACTGGTCTCAACATCTTTTTTATAATGTGGTTACCAAAACTGGATGCAATACTCTAGGTGTGGTCTTACTAAGGCTTTATAGAGTGTTATTAGTACCTCATTTAATCTTGAATCATATCCCTCTGTTAATGCAACAACAGTTATCCTCAAATAGGATAACTGATTTGTCAAGTGAGAGGTGACTAGGAAGCTAAGTAACCACCCCATTCCTGGTACATGAGATATTAGCCCAGTTGGCATACTGGTTGGCATATTGCACAATTGTACAATAGATGGATGGGCTAAGAGTAGCTTACTTGTTCAATGAGCAGCATTATCTTGGGATGAGATGTCAAAAAAACCAGCAAAATATCAGGTGGAACATCAAGGTCCCTCCCCTTTAGAGCATGCACCAAGCCCCATCTTCCATCTTGAAGATAATCACTCCATGCTTCTCTCTTGCTGCCCTTAAACTTCATACTCCTCATTTAGGCTGACAGACGGGCAGGCCCTCAATTTTAATGCTTGTATCTAGGAGCCACAAGAGGTGCAGTGGTTAGAATGCAGTACTGCAGGCTACTTCTGCTGCCTGCTGGCTGCCTGCAATTTGGCAGTTCATATCCCACCAGGCTCAGGGTTGACCCATCCTTTGATCCTTCCAAGGTGGATAAAATGAGGACCCAGATTGTTGGGGGAAATATGCTGACTCTGTAAACCTCTTGGAGAGGGCTGAAAGCACTGTGAAGTGGTATATAAGTCTAAGTGCTATTGTTCCCAAAGCAGACATGTCCAACCTATAGACCATATGCAGTCCTGGACAGCTAGTAATGCAGCCCCACAAGATTGAAAACTTTTAACATTGTTAAGTGATTTATATAAATCAACTGAGGACATGATGGCTCAGTGGTTATGAAGCTGAGCTTGTCATCTGGAAAACTGACAGTCTGAGTTCAAGACCTGAGCACCATGTAATGGAGTGAGCTCCTGTTCTTGCCTCAGCCTCTGTCCCGTTCTTGCTTCAGCAATCTGAAAGCATGTAAACGCAAGTAGATAAATGGGTACCATTTCAGTGAGAAGGTAACAGTGTTCCATGTTTCACTCCACAGTCTGCACTGCAGTGCTATGTCATGCTGGCCAAATGACCACGGTTAAGAAACCAACAATGCTGGCTCCCTTGGCTAAGAAATGGAAATAAGCACTGCCCCCCTAAAATCAGACATGACTGGATAGGGGAGACCTTTATCTTTATACATCCACTATGTTATATATATTAAAAATGGCCCAAGACAATTCCTCTTCCCTCAGTGCAGCTCAAACAAGCCAAAATGTTGAACATCCATGATTAAAAATCTCCCTGGTACAACTAACTTCCATCTTTATAAGTTCTTATAAAACAATTGAAAATCCAATCAGCTCCCCGACACTACCACAATAATTGCTTTGAGTCACTGAAATATAGAGGATTTGTCAATAAATCAGCAATAGCATTTAGACCTATATACCACTGTATAGTTCTTTACAGCCTCTCTAAGCAGTTTACAGAGTCAGCCCTATTGCCTCCCAACAATCTGGGTCCTCGTTTTACTTACCTAAGAAGGATGAGTCAACTTTGAGCTAGTGAGGATTGAACCTCTGGAAGTCAGCAGAATTAGCCTGCAATACTGCCTTCTCTCCACTGTGCCACCACAGCTCTCAAGCAATCAAACAGTTATATTTCAGCAATCCATTTTTCATTGATTTTTGATTAAATAGCAGTAAAAGCATAATCCATTTTTATACATATAAACAAAAGAAAAGATATAAAAATTGCCTTGAGTCAAGTGCAAAGAAAACATGCCATTTCCATGACAGTAGGGAAGGAGGGTTGCCACTGCTTTCCCCTAGATTGCACCCTTGACTTCTCAATCTATCCTACAATCCTAGAATTTCCTAGTGGTCTCTCATCCACAAAGTTATGCCCACAGAACGGTAGTAAATTTTTTTGAATCCCACCGCTGACCAGTTCTTAACATTTTCCTTTGTGTAGATACTCCATTTTCACTGAAGTCTCGAATCATACCACTATCCAGTAGTGGGACTCAATTTTTTTTACTACTTGTGGCTTGGTGGGTATGGCAGGGAAAGGATACTGTAAAATCTGCAGTCAACGGTGGTATTTGCTGGTTCTCGGAACTATTCAAAATTTCTGCTACCGGTTCTCCAGAACTTGTCAGAACCTGCTGAATGCCACCTCTGCCATTATCCATATTTAGGCATCTTTACTTTGTGAAAATTTCTCCTTCTCAGTTCTTTTGGACTATCCATCCATATTCACATGAAACATATTGAGTTTGTGGAGCTGTTTGGGATTCAAAATATATTTAGTACATCTTTTGTTACTATTAATGGGTTGTATATTACTGCTGGGAGAATGCATTTTGATCCTTTTTACCCTGCTAATTTGATGTTAGAAAATAATCCAGGTATTAAAATTGATTTTAAAATAGTTTTCATGGGTGGATGCTGGAATCTTTGCAGTAGATCTAAGAGTAGATGACAACAATTATATTTTTGTTTTTATTCTTTATTTAGAAGATGAATATAATCGATTAGCTACTATACACTAGCAGTCATTTCAATTGCAACTTTTACAGGTAGACCACGATTGAGCCCAAAATTTCTGTATTTAAGCAAGTCAGTTGTTAAATGAGTTTTGCCTCCATTTTACAACCCTTCTTACCACAATTGTTAAGAGAATCATTGCAGTTAATTGTCAGCGTTCCAGGGAAAATCCATTCCTGCCAGTAACTCACACACGCCATCTCAAAGTACTTTTATTAGAATAGCACTTGGCACATTCTGTGGAATTCCAGAACTAAAAGCTTCCCGGCTTCCCACAAAGTCCCAACCTACAAACCATCCCCTTTTCCCTCATCACCACATCACATGAACCAATCCCAAAATAAGTTCTAATTCTTTCTGCGCCACACTCTGTAATCTTGAACCATCAAAATAATTATATTTTGTCTGCTAAGAGCTACTCAATTAACACCACCCCCTCCCACTTTCTCCAACTATGTGGCTGCGATGAATTCCATAGCTGACATTAATAACATAAGCCCCTGTCACACTGCACCAACGGATGCAAAGAGGATGTAAAACGGACAAAAAAGCTTGCCATCCATTGGTTAATGCGATGTATCCGTTCTGTACTCACTGCCTCCGTTTTGCTTCCTCTCTATCCGTCCAGCATCCGTTTATTGACGTTTCATCTGCTCAGAAAGTTTTGAGCTGCTCAAAACTTTTGCACGGAAAATGTATCCAATTTGTCCATTCTGCATCCTCTAGGCATCCGCTAGGCATCTGTTCTGCATCCGTTACGCATCCGCTATATCCACTAGGCATCTGCTACACATCCGCGCAATTTGCATTTGCTCGGACGGAGGGAGGAAGCGGAACGGATGCAGAACAGATGCAGAACGGATGCCTAGTGGATGCAGCACAGAAACAAAGCACTTAAAATGGAAAAAACGTTCGCAGAGGGAACCTATCTCGGATATTAAGGATGCCTAGAGGATGCCTAGAGGATGCCTAGGGGATGCAAAGGGACACCTATACTGCCTATAAAAAGGGGGAGCAACTCACCTGCATCTCATTTTCAGACCAGCAGTCCAGCTGTGCAGACCTCTGCAGCCTTCATCTGGCTCTTGCTCTTCCACAGCATCCAGTCATGTCAAACATGGATCGTAACACACTCCTTTTGGCAGCCACCATCCTTCTGCAACAATGCGAAGCCATCTACAGGCTCTGTGAACTCTACTACGGGAAGAAAAGGAGATGGCCACGAAGCGTCTGGGTCCGAAGATGGATCGGGAGAAGAGCAGAGCACAGACTGTACAACAAGCTGATGGTGGAGGTCAGGAACGAAGACACTCGGGCATTCCAGAACTTCATGAGGAAGCCGCCAGCCATGTTTGATGAAGTTGTGCAGCGACTGACACCCAGGTTGACCAAGGCAAACACCAACTTCCGGCCCAGCCTGGAACCTGGGCTCAAGGTGGCCTCAGGGACCACTTATAGGAGCATGCAGTACGGCTGGAGGGTGCCACACAACACCATCAGCATTGTGATCAGAGAAGTGGTGCAGGCCATCATCGAAGAATATCTGGAAGAGCTCCTCCAGTGCCCCTCCACTGATGAAGGATGGAAGAAAGTTGCAGAGCAGTGGTATCAGAGGTGGAACTTCCCACACACTGTTGGAGCCATAGATGGCAAGCACGTGGCCTGCAAAGTGCCAGCCAAGTCGGGGTCCACTTATTTCAACTACAAGGGCTTCTTCAGCATCGTCCTCTTTGCCATGGTCGATGCTGACTACAAGTTCATGTGCATCGATGCTTCAGGCAGCGGCTCATGTTCAGATGCCTAGGTATACAATGCCAGTGACCTCAAGGAGGGGCTGGAAGGCAACCTCATCATGGGCCTTCCAGATCCAGACCCCCTGCCTAACGACACGCAAGATGTGCCCTACTTCATTGTGGGGGATGACGGCTTCTCCCTCAGAACCTACCTCATGAAGCCCTACACTTCCAGACTCCTCACCCGTGAAGAGAGGATCTTCAACTCCAGGGCAAGGCGGGTGGTGGAGAACGCCTTTGGCATCCTGCCCCACAGGTTCCAGGTACTTCTCACCACCATGCAGCATCACCCAGAGACCGTGAGGAACATCGTGGAAGCTTGCTGCATCCTGCACAATCTCATGCACACCCGCTACCCAGTCTTGCAGAACAGGCTCGTGGACCTCCAGCAAGGCAATGGGGACATGGAGCATGGGGAATGGAGGCAAGGGCGAAACCTGATAGACACTGAGGATGTGCAAGGCCCCAACAGAGCCTCACATGAAGGGAAGAAGCAGCGCAACCTCCTGAGACACTGGTGCAACTCCCCAGCTGGAGCAGTGGAGTGGCAAGACAGGATGATAGATGATTAATGGGTGCTTCCTTCAGCCTGTCTCATCACATGGATGAGATTGGGCCATGTATGTTGGGTGGGCTTACAATGAACAGGGCATTTAATAAAGAGTTGTGTTTGTGTTGACATGTGTGGATGATTATTACATTGTTATTGATAATAAAAGGCCATAGGTGTGGCACCTGGGAGGGTGGACCAACCCGTCCCACTATGCTTGCACTGGAGGTTTATCTATCCCACAGCTATTACCCATTCCAAAGGTATCCCTGCCCATCCCACTGCTATCTTAACCCATCCCACAAACATGCAAAGGCTTAAACCAATTCTAAAAGTTTCGACCAAGACTTTAATTCAAAAAAAGAAATTAAGCAAGTGTGTGAATCAAAGATAAACTTTATTGAACAACAAGCTGTAAAAAAAAAATGACCCAAGTCAAGTGTCCAAATAAAGTCCACAGATAGCCAGCTACCCAGTCTCTGGCATTCTTATTGGTCACTCGGAGGTGTGCCCAGTCTCAGGGGTGAAGAGTCCAGGTGCTGTGGAGGTGGGTGGTGCTGGAGTGCTGGTCTGTATCGTCATCGGGGTGCCTGGCCCCGAGAGGACAACAGGAGATGGTGTGTTGAGGAAGCTCTCAGACAGCTGGCTCAGACCTGTGATGCTGAGAGGTCCTTCCTCCATGCCATGGGGTGTCAGCCCCAGTACTGATGACAGATGTACTGAGGCCGGGCTTGGCTGTGGGGTGGAGGAAGGAGTAGTGTAGTGGGGCTGTCTGGTCTGCAGCTGGGTGAGGACTGGCGTGGGTGGCATCGCTTTCGTCAGTGGCATCATTGTCGTGGGTGGCATCAGTGGCATCAGTGGAACCGGTGGCAACGGTGTCGTCCGATGACTCTGTGCCTGGACTGGGAAGGGCTGCTGCCTGTGCTCCTGGACCTCCTGGTAGCCGTAGCCCAGGTAGGTGAGGGCCTGTGGAAAGCCTTGGAATGGGAGGGACATCACCTGGGTTACCGGAGCAGACCTGGACTGGGTGGGAGCAGATTCATCTGGATCTGGAGGGTTGTGATGCAGATCGGTGATCCGGTCCTCCGAAGTGTAACCCATACTCTCCACCCTCTCTCTCCAAGCAGCTTGCTTCCTTTTAGTGTCCCTGTAGAGCCGGTGTCCCTTCCGCCACAGATAGTCATTCTCTCTCAGCCACTCCAGCACCTCATCCTCGTGTTCCTCCTCAATATAGTATTGCCTCCTCTCCCGTCCCCGCATACGCCTCTTCCTCCCTTTTGCAGGACCAGAGGGGCTCCCAGGTAGTAGGGGCTGCTCCTCCACACCACCAGCAGCAGCAGCAGCAGCAGTAGCAGCAGCAGGATCATCATCATCATCATCATCAACAGCAGGATCATAAAAATCATCATCAGCAGGAGCAGCAGCAGCAGGATCATCATCATCATCAGCAGCAGGATCATCATCATCATCATCAGCAGCAGCAGCAGCAGCAGCACCCGCAGGATCAGCAGCACCACCAGCAGGACCAGGAGCACGAGCAGAACCAGGAGCATGAGCAGGAGGAGCAGGATGAGCAGGACGAGCAAGACCAGGAGCACGAGCAGGACGAGCAAGTCCAGGAGCACGAGCAGGACCAGCAGGACCAGGAGCATCTTCAGCAGAGTAAGCACCAGCAGAAGCACCACCACCAGGAGCAGCTTCAGCAGAAGCTCCAGCACCAGAAGAGTGAGCCCGAGCAGCAGAAGCCCCAGCAGAAGCAGAGTCAGGGACAGGGGGCGGGAGGGTGGCCCTGTCCCTCTTGCCAGGGATGGCGGCAAGTTGCTGAGACTTTCGCTTCTTCCCCATTGTTGTGGGGTTGCTGGCTGGCAGGGAGGCTGGCAGGCACCAAGGCTGGCAGGAAGCCTGGCAGGAAGCCTGGCAGGAAGCCTGGCAGGAAGGCAAGCAGGCAGGCTGGCAGCAAGGCTGGCAGGCAGGCAGACAGCAAGGCTGGCAGGGAGGCTGGCCAGGAGGCTTGGAGACAGGCTGGCAGGAAGGCTGGCAGCAAGGCTTGCAGGCAGGCATGCAGGCAGGGCAGGCAAGGACTCGATGTATCCAGCAGCAGGTCTTTCCTCCGAATGCCGGCCACGTGCGAGCTGCTTCCCTTTATATCCACGTGGCTTATGCAATGCATCCCCCCCGCATGTGCAATTAACGCTCGGCATCCATTCAGCTTCCGCTGTGCATCCGCTAGGCTTCCGCTCTGCATTCGCTTCATCCGCTAGGCTTCCGCTGTTCATCCACTTCATCCGCTTGGCATCCGCTCTGCATCCGCTCTTTCCGTTCCGCGTCCGCTTTGCTGAGCCCCCACGGAAGCCTAGCGAATGTGCCATCCGCTCCCATCCGCTTCCATCCACTAGTCTTCCGTTCCGCATCCGCTTTCCATCCGCTCTGTGTCCTCCCCACGTCCGTTCCTTTCTGTGTTATCTGCTCTGCTTATGCAATTTTTTGCCCCTTTTGAGAGCGGATAACAATGGATGGAACATTTTGCTCGTCCGTTGTGTCCTTTTTATATACGTTTTGCATCCGTTGGGCAGTGTGACAGGGCCTATAGTTGTTAAGTGAATCTGGCTTCCCCGTTGCATTTGCTTGTCAAAAGGTTTAAAAAGGTGATCATACGACTCCAGGACACTGCTACTGTCATAAATACATGGCAATTGCCAAGTGCTCAAATTTTCATCACATGACCATGAGGATGTTGCAATGGTCATAAGTGTGAAAAATGGGCATCAGTCACTGTTCAGTCCCGTTGCAACTTCAAATGGTCACTAAATGAAGAATTGTTAAGTCGAGGACCACCTGTACTCAAGAATCCAGTCAACTAAATAGTCAGCACTAAATTGGCACTAGTTATGAATTCACTGAATTCAAGGGCGGATGGAGATGGATTGCTTTTGGGAACATAATAACTCTAGGCCCATGAAGACAAACTTATGGCACGTGTGCCAGAGGTGGCATACAGAGCCCTCTCAAGAGGCACACGCTCCATCACCAGCTGTCCTTCTGATTTCTTTGAGGGCACCAGAGTGCTGGTGAATGGCCCAAAAATTGGCCAAAAACCAGGCTGTTTGGGGGACCTTTGGTGGGACTCTCTCAGGCCATTTTGGGGGTATTTTAGGCCATTTGGGGGGGGGGCTAAAAGCCTGAAAATAGCCCAGAATGTTTTCCAGAAACAGCCTGGACAATGCCCCCCAAAACACCCAAAAAACAGGCATGCGTGCACTGGCCAGCTTGTCTTTGGCTTTCCGATGCACAGCACATGCTCATTCATGCACTTACACGTGTGTTCTGGTTTGGGCACTCAGTGCCGAAAAAGTTCACCATCACTGCTCTAAGCTGATTACTTGCTTGACTTCACCCTCAGCTCTACCCTTTCTTCTCCTATTTGCTCTCTTCTGAAACTCTCACCTGAACTTCATGGCATTTGAGTGAAAGCACCACAAACTTGCAAGATAGAAGATATGGTGGCCTCAAAGAATATTGGCCACTGACAATATTTTACCTTTGCTGATCACTAATTGCACATTATTAAAAACAGGGAAGTGCGCTCCACATTATAACTGAACCTCTTTAATGCCAAATGATCAGAGATGCACAGAATTGTACATCAGCAGTATTGAAAGATTAAAGATCGACTCCACCAACCTAGCCTGTAGACACAGGTGTGTAACAAGGTGAGGGAATGCTCTGATTTGTTTTGCTATGCCAAGCAGTGTAAGTAGACCATTGCACATTCTTTACTTGTGTGTCTTCCCACCCTATCAATGGTGTTTGATTAATAGATTAATGAAAGCCGACAAGAAGAACAAAGGGTAGAGCCAAGAGTGCTGCAGAGAGAAACCTCCTACAGAAGAGAGATTGATTAGTTTGTAACCGTGAACAATAGGATATGTCATTCAACCACTTATTAAAACAAAACAAAATACACCCGAACAGTTGGGCCTTCTGGTAACAGGAGTGGATAAATAGTACAGAAATGTGCACAGTAGTCTTGACATGGGGAGATCATAAATCAGAAAGCATTGGTGCCTTATGATCCTCAAATATTTAACAATATCAGCAATATGGTTCACCTCCTGCCATTATATTAGTGAAAGGAAGAACATTCAGAATTGTGTTGGAGGGGCAAATTCAAATATTTATGTATTTCACACCACTGACTTTGGCTTTTCAGAAACAAAACAGATTCTGTTTTCCCATGCTTTCAACTAGATGTCCCAAGTATAAACTCATTATAGTTTTACAGTAGAGCAGATCTGGGCATTTCATAGTCCATATGCTACACATGGTATGTTGGTGTCAATGTCACAGTGGCATCGGCAGAGGTAGGGTGGCAGCCCTCCACAATAATCCCAGTTTCCTTGCCCACCCCTGCAGAAGGGGAATTTAGAGTAATTGTGTGTATATGTGTGTTTAAAACACAGCTCATAATCAAGTAAAATCAAGTGTGCATACAACAGATAGTCAGGTTTTACTTGATCTGAATGCCCCAATCTGAAACCATGTAAAGTAAGGGCTTTGATGAAGCTCTTATGTAAGGGGTCTCCCAACTCGTCAACTTTAACACTAATGGACTTCAACTTCCAGAATTCCTCAGCCAACCATGCCAGGGGTCTCCAACCTTGGCAACCTTAAGATTTGTGGATTTCAACTCCCAGAGTTCGCTACTGGCTGAGGAACTCTGGGTGTTGAAGTCCACAAGTCTTAAAGTTGCCAAGGTTGGAGACCCCTGTACCATGCTACTTGGGAATCCTGCAAGTTGAAGTCCACAGGCCTTAAAGTTGCCAAGTTTGGAGAGTCCTGCTCTAGATGATGGTTTGAGAAAAAGATATTTTAAAAATGCCAAAGAGATACACTTGCATGTATTCCATATATTTCTGGTAACTGGTTCTGCTAAAATAAATTGGAATATAAACTAATGTTAAGGATTATTAATTCCTCTGCCAAAAGTTGTAATTAATGCATACACATAAACAAGTACACAAGAAGTTCATCTGATGCAGCTGCTAACTCTATTCCAAATCAAGCAATCATATAAAATATTGGAATCATAATGTTTCTCCAAAAATGCATATTGAACGTAGATGTATACTAAAAAGGGGGAAAAAACCTCCACCAATATAAAAATAACAAAAGTTGAAATACTGTTAAACCTGCCATCTACTTTTATAAGTGTGCAATAAAAAATAAATAAAGAGGCATCAAACTAATAAATGTTACAATTTTGTTGTCAATTGTTACTAAAATGGAAGATATATAAAATTATTTCCAGATACTTTAAAAGTTTGGAGATCTTGGTGTTCTATCTGCTATTGTAAAATTTTCAGACACAAAAAAAATGTATTTTAAGCCCCTGTCACACTGCACCAGCGGATGCAAAGAGGATGAAAAAAGGACAAAAAAGCTTGCCATCTGTTGGTTAACGCGATGTACTCACTGCCTCCGTTTTGCTTCCTCTCTATCCGTCCAGCATCTGTCAATGACGTTTCATCCGCTCAGAAAGTTTTGAGCTGCCCAAAACTTTTGCGCGGAAAATGTATCCAATTCGTCCGTTATGCATCTGCTACGCATCCGTTCTGCATCCGTTACGCATCCGCTATATCCGCTAGGCATCTGCTGCGCATACGCGCAACTCCATCTACTCAGACGCAGGGAGGAAGCGGAACGGACGCAGAATGGATGCAGAACAGATGCAGAAGGGATGCAGAATGAATGCCTAGTGGAAACAAAGCGTTTAAAACGGAAAAAACGTTCGCAGAGGGAACCTATCTCGGATATTAAGGATTTCTACAGGATGCCTAGAGGATGCCTAGAGGATGCAAAGGGACACCTATACTGCCTATAAAAAGGGGGAGCAACACATCTGGATCTCACTTTCAGAACAGCAGCCCTGCGGTGCAGAACTCTGCAGCATTCATCTGCCTCTTCCTCTTCCACAGCATCCAGTCATGTCCACCATGGATCGTAACACACTCCTTTTGGCAGCCACCATCCTTCTGCTACAGTGCGAAGCCATCTACAGGCTCTGTGAACTCTACTACGGGAAGAAAAAGGGGCGGCCAAGAAGCGTCTAGGTACGAAGATGGTTCACCAGAACAGCAGAGGACGGACTGTACAACAAGCTGATGATGGAGCTCAGGAGCGAAGACACTCAGGCATTCCAGAAATTCATGAGGATGCCTCTAGCCATGTTTGACGAACTTGTGCACCGCATGACACCCAGGTTGACCAAGACAAACACCAACTTCCGGCCCAGCCTGGAACCTGGGCTCAGGGTGGCACTCACTCTGCGCCACCTGGCCTCAGGGACCACTTACAGGAGCATGCAGTACGGCTGGAGGGTGCCACACAACACCATCAGCATTGTGGTCAGAGAAGTGGTGCAGGCCATCATCGAAGAATACAAGGAGGAGCTCCTCCAGTGCCCCTCCACTGAAGAATGATGGAAGAAAGTTGCAGAGCAGTGGTATCAGAGGTGGAACTTCCCACATACCGTTGGAGCCATCGATGGCAAGCACGTGGCCTGCAAAGCGCCAGCCAAGTCGGGGTCCACTTATTTCAACTACAAGGGCTTCTTCAGCATCATCCTCTTCGCCATGGTCAATGCTGACTACAAGTTCATGTACATCGATGCTTCAGGCAATGGCTCATCTTCAGATGCCCAGGTATACAAAGCCAGTCACCTCAAGGAGGAGCTGGAAAGCAACCTCATCGTGGGCTTCCCAGATCCAGAACCCCTGCCCAACGACACGCAAGATGTGCCCTACGTCATCATGGGGGATGACGCTTTCTCCCTCACAACCTACCTCATGAAGCCCTACACCTCCAAATGCCTCACCCGTGAAGAGAGGATCTTCAACTACAGGCTGTCCAGGGCAAGGTGGGTGGTGGAGAACGCCTTTGGCATCCTGCCCCACAGGTTCCAGGTACTTCTCACCACCATGCAGCATCACCCACAGACCGTGAGGAGGATCATGGAAGCTTGCTGCATCCTGCACAACCTCATGCACACCCGCTACCCAGTCTTGCAGAACAGGCTCGTGGACCTCCAGCAAGGCAATGGGGACATGGAGCCTGGTGAATGGAGGCAAGGGCAAAACCTGATCAACACTCAGGATGTGCAAGGCCCCAACAGAGCCTCATGTGAAGGGAAGCAGCAGCGCAACCTCCTGAAACACTGGTGCAACTCCCCAGCTGGAGCGGTGGAGTGGCAAGACAGGATGATAGATGCTTAATGGATGCTTCCTTCAGATTGGGCCATGTATATTGAGTGGCCCTACAATGAACAGGGCATTTAATAAAGAGTTGTGTTTATGTTGACATGTGTGGATGATTGATTATATTGTTATTGATAATAAAGGGCCATAGGTGTGGCACCTGGGAGGGTGGACCATACAGTCCTACTAGGCTTGCACTGGAGATTTATCTATCCCACAGCTATTACCCATCCCAAAGGTAGACCTGCCCATCCCACAGGTATCCCTGCCCATCCCACAGCTATCTTAACCCATCCCACAAGCATGCAAAGGCTTAAACCATTTCTAAAAGTTTCCACCAAGACTTTATTAAAAAAAAGAAATGAAGCAAGTGTGTGAATCAAAAATAGACTTTATTAACAACAAGCTATAAGACAAAAATGAGTCTCTGGCACTCCTCTTGGTCACTCAGTCTCAGGGGTGAAGGGTCCAGGTGCTGTGGAGATGGCTGGTGCTGGAGTGCTTGTCATCAGCTCCTCCAGAAGCAGAAGCAGCAGAAGCGCCAGCCCCAGAAGAGCGACCCCGTGCTGCAGAAGCCCCAGCAGAACCAGAGTGAGGGCCAGGGGGTGGGATGGTAGCCCTGTCCCTCTTGCAAGGGCTGGCAGCAGATGGCTGAGGCTTGCTGTGCTTCAGCATGGTTGTGGGGTTGCTGGCTGGCAGGGAGGCTGGCAGGAACCAAGGCTGGTAGGAAGGCTTGCAGGGAGGCAGGCACCAAGGCTGGCAGGCAGGCAGACAGCAAGGCTTCCAGGAAGGCTGGCACCAAGGCTGGCAGGCTGGCAGGCACCAAGGCTGGCAGGCATACATGAACCAAGGCTGGCAGGAAGGCAGGCAGCAAGACTGGCAGGCAGACTGGCTGGCATCAAGCTGGCAGTCCGGCAGCCAGCAAGGCTTGCAGGGAGGCTGGCACCAAGGCTGGCAGGGAGGCAGGCACCAAGGCTTGCAGGCAGGCATGCAGGCAGGGCAGGGAAGGCTGTCAATCTGTCCGGCAGCAGGTCTTTCCTCTGAATGGTGACCTGCTTCCGAGCTGCTTCCCTTTATATCCGCGGGGCTTACGAAATGCATCCTCTCCGCATGCGCAATTAATGCTCGGCATCTATTAAGCTTCCGCTGTGCATCTGCTAGGCTTCCGCTGTGTATCCGCTTCATCCGCTGTGTATCCACTCTGCATCCGCTGTATCCGTTCCGTGTCTGCTTTGCTGAGATCCCCCGAAAGCCTAGCGGATGTGCCATCCGCTCCCATCTGCTGGGCTTCCGTTCCGCATCCGCTTTCCATCCGCTCTGCATCCTCCCCCCGTCCATGTTATCTGCTCCGGTTATGCAAATTTTTGCCCCTTTTGAGAGCGGATAACAACGGATGGAACATTTTGCTTATCCGTTGTGTCCGTTTTGCATCCGTCGTGACAGGGCCTTAAGGTTTGTGTATTCCCACCATTACTGGAGCAGAAATATTTAATAAAAGAAACATGTGAAAATTGTTCATATACAGGTGTATAAGTGGTTGCTTAACAACTACTCAAAGTTACAACAGACTTCTCCAAAGCTATAGTGGTACCCGGGTACTCATTATTAATTGGTTCTGGAAGGCACAATGAGTACCAAAAGCTATGATTATCAAACACATTTTCCCATAAGGAGTAATATGGTGAGTCACAAGACAGTCAATACCGACAAGTTTTAGCTTGTATGTTGAGTACTGAACAAATAATGAGTATCGGAATAAAACTTTTATGTCAAAACGAATTGAGTACCAAATTCAATGAATTTTAAAGCAGTTGAATACCAAGGTAGCACTGTACTTAACCATTTTCAGAGTTAGGACAGACACACATGCACACACCACAGGCACATGATCACATTTTGGATGTTTGGCAACTGGCTCACCTTCATGACCATTTGCAGTGTCCCACAGTTACATGACTATGATTTGAGTAGCCGCCTGCTGGTTTCTCGTGTTTATTTCTGATTTCCAGCAAAAAGTGCCCATTATCAACAATGGATTTGTTTAATAACCACTCTCTACACTTAATAACTGTCATGTTTGCTTAAGTGCCATTATAAGAAATAGTTGTAACTTCGAATTCAGTTATGTGATGCCTTGACTTAGAACCACAATGATGTACATCCATAATTCTATGCTCAATTACAGTTGTAAATTGAGGACTACTTGGAGTTTGGTGAAGCAAGAGACAGATGAAGCTAATCTTATAAAATATTGGTTCTTCCTTGGAAAGGAAAGTTTACAGGATCTTAATAAACTGAAAGGACAACCAAGAAGTCATTGGCAAACTATTCAGCAGCATCTGCAAAAACTGGAAATGGATTATATCTAGGAAATTTACAGAAAGGCTTTACAAATGCAAGCAATTTACAAATGGTTTTTAGTCAAGGCTGACATAAGTGTTCTGAAGGTGGAACAAATATCTTGAAGAAATGTTTGTGGAAGTGAGTTGAAGTCAGAACTGGAATGTTTAAATCAAAACCCAACATTCAACAAGAAAAATCAGCTTCTAAGGCTGAAATGGTTGATACTAGGTATTCCCAAGCCTGAAATTGACATACTCCAGTGTTGGTGAACCTTTTCAGCACTGAGTGTTGAAATGCGAGTGGACATGTGAGGCAGTGCCAGAAAACAGAAGAGCAGCTCCCGGTGTGCGAATGCACGTTGGCCATCGAGTCTTCTGGTTTCTGGCACACATACACATGCAAAGACCAGTTGGATGTTTGCATACACGTGCCAGAAACCAAAAGCTCAGCTTCCCAATGCATGCACGTGTGCTGGGGAATTGCTCTTCCAGTTTCTGGCACTCTTGCACACATGTAGACCAGATGATTTTTCTGTGCACATGCATGCCAGAAACTGGAAGAGCAACAGGTGATAGCTGGTGTGCCCAGAGTGATGGCTCTGCATGCCACTTCCAGCAAACGTGCCATAGGTTTGCCATCACAGACATACTCTACTGCAGGATAGTAACCCAAATTCATACAAAGATGTCTTCACCGTTCAATACTTGGAATGTAGTGGGGAATAGACTGGCTGACTTTCATTAACTGTAGGTTAATCATGGTTTGGTGGGACTAACATTGGATGAGAGACCACTAGGGAATTCTAGGATTGTAGGATAGATTGAGAAGTCAAGGGTGCAATCTAGGGGAAAGCAGTGGCAACCCTCCTTCCCTACTGTCATGGAAATGACATGTTTCCTTTGAACTTGACTCAAGGCAATTTTTATATCTTTTCCTTTGTTTATATGTATAAAAATGGATTATGCTTTTACTGCTATTTAATCAAAAATCAATGAAAAATGGATTACTGAAATATAACTGTTTGATTGCTTGAGAGCTGTGGTGGCACAGTGGTTAGAAGGCAGTATTACAGGATAATTCGGCTGACTTCCAGAGGTTCAATCCTCACTAGCTCAAGGTTGACTCATACTTCTTAAGCCCCTGTCACACAGCACCAACGGATGCAAAGAGGATGTAAAACGGAGAGAAACACTTACCATCCGTTGATTAACGTGATACTTCGGTTCTGTACTAACTGCGTACGTTTTTCATACTCTCTATCCGTCCAGCATCCGTCTACTGACATTTCATCCGCTCAAAAAATTTTGAGCTGCACAAAACTTTTTGAGCGGAAAACGTATCCAACGCGTCCATTCTGTATCCGCTACGCCTACGGGGAACATCCGTTAGACGTCCGTCGTCATCTGTTACGCATCCGCTATATCCGCTAGGCATCCGCTGCCCATCCACGCAACTCGCATCCGCTCCAGCGGAAAATGGACACAGGGAGGAAGCAAAATGGACGCGGAACGGACACGCAGTGTAAGTAGCACGGATGGAGAAAGGATGAAAGTGGATGCAGCTCGCAAAGAAAGCATTTAAAACGGAAAAAACATTCGCAGAGGGGACTATCTCAGATATTAAGGATGTCTAGAGGATGCCTAGAGGATGCAAAAGGACACATAGGGGAAAACCTATATTGCCTATAAAAAGGGGGAGGAACTCACCTGGATCTCACTTTCACTGGATCTCACTTGGCCCCGAGAGGACAACGGGATGGTGTGTGGAGGAAGCTCTCAGAAAGCTGGCTCAGTCCTGTGATGTTGAGAGCCCCTTCCTCCAGGACATGGGATGTCAGTCCCAAGACCGATGACAGATGTTCTGAGGTCGGGCTTGGCTGTGGGGTGGAGGAAGGAGGATTGTAGTGGGGATGTCTGGTCTGCAGGTGAGCGAGGTGAGGCGTGGGTGGCATCTGTGGCGTGGGTGACATCTGTGGCGTGGGTGGCGTGGATGGTGTCGGTGGCATTGGTGGCATCAGTGGCATCGGAGGCACCGATGGCGTAAGATGTACCTTTGCCTGGACTGGGAAGGGCCGCCTGTGCTGCTGGAGCTCCTGGTAGCCATAGCCTTGGTCGGTGAGGGCCTGTGGAAAGCCTTTGAAGGGCAGTGACATCACCTGGGGTGGAGGAGCAGACCTGGACTGGGTGGGAGCAGGTTCAGCTGGGTCTGGAGGGTTGATCACCTGGTACTGTTCAGCTGGGTCTGTCCTTGATCACCTGGTACTGTGATTCAGACATGTCCAGGAGGGTCTGGTTGACGTAGGTGAGGAAGGGCTTGCGGTTGGAGGATGGTATGTCAGTGTGGACCAGCTGAGAAAGGAGATCTATGCTGCTTTTGATGGTGTCCGTGATCTCCAGCAGGACAGTGTGGCTCTGCCCCTCCTGTCTGGTTCTCTGCCTTTCTGTGGAGGTGGAGCTGGGGGTGGATGTGGGTTGATCTCTGGTGGAAGTGCCGTCTCCTTTCTCCCACTGTGCCAGGGATTCCTCCACGTGCTATGCCACGATTACAACAGCTGTCCATGGGTTCTCCGTCGTGGCACGCTCCACAGACACCTGCCTGGAGACAGGAGCTGTCTCTTGGCCGGAAGAGGACTGGCCCTCAGCAGGCTGCTTGAGAGAGAGGGTTGTGAGAGGGACTGCTCCTCGGTGGCAGATCTCATCTTCCAGGAAGCTGCACTTGGCCATGACATAGGTCTCTCTGTCCATCAGCTTGACCACGGCCTGGGCAGATTTCTTGAGGTGCAGCTTCCCGTACCAGGTGTGCATGTGCTTCCACCAGCCGAGGAGCACCTCCGAAGTGTAGCCCAGGCTCTCCGCCTTCTCTCTCCAAGCAACTGCTTCCTTTTGGTGTCTCGATAGAGCCTGTGTCCCTTCCGCCATAGATACTCATTCTTCCTCAGCCATTCCAGCACCTCATCCTCATGTTCCTCTTCGCTGGAGTATTGCCTCCTTTCCCGTTCACGTGTATGCCTCTTCCTCCCTCTGGCAGGTCCATCTGGGCCCTCATCAGAGGAGCTTCGAGGTTGTAGGGGCTGCTCCACCACACCAGCAGCAGCAGAAGCAACAACAACAACAGTAGCAGCAAAAGCAGGACCAGCAGCACCAGCAGCACCAGCAGGACCAGGATCAGCAGCAGCAGAGTAAGCACCAGCAGCACCAGTAGGAC
>BLBF01000049.1:5879077-5899556 GCA_015471245.1 Laticauda colubrina
TGGAGCAGCGCCAGCAGTGTAAGCACCAGCAGAAGCACCAGGACCAGAAGCAGGAGCAGCAGAGTAAGCACCAGCAGAAGCACCAGCACCCAGAGCAGCACCAGCAGAGTAAGCACCAGCAGAAGCCCCAGCACCAGGAGCAGTGCCAGCAGAAGCTCCAGCACCAGAAGAGTCAGCCCGAGCAGCAGAAGCCCCAGCAGAGGCAGAGGCAGGGCCAGGGGGTGGGATGGTGGCCCTGTCCTTCTTGCCAGGGCTGGCAGCAGATGGCAGAGGCTTCCTCTTCTTCCCCATGGTTATTGGCTGGAGCTGTGTCTGGCAGCAGGTCTTTCCTCTGAATGGTGACCTGCTTGCGAGCTGTTTCCCTTTATATCCACGGGGCTGACGCAATGCATCCTCCCCGCATGCTCAGTGAATGCTTTGCATCCGCTAGGCATCCGCTAGTCTTCCGCTCTGCATCCGCTGTATCCGCTCGGCATCCGCTCTGCATCCGTTCCTTCCGTTGCGCGTCTGCTTCGCTGTGCTCCCCCGGAAGCCCTGTGGATGTGCCATCTGCTTCCATCCGTTTCCATCCGCTAGGCTTCCGTGGAGTATCTGCTTTACATCCCCACTACATCCTCCCCACATCTGTTCCTTTCTGTTGTTGTCCGCTCTGCTTATGCAAATTTGGGGCACTTTTGAGAGCGGATAACAACGGATGGAACATTTTCTCATCCGCTGTGTCCTTTTTACATACGTTTTGCATCCGTCGGCCTATGTGACAGGCCCTTTAGACAAGTAAAATGAGGACCCAGATTGTTGGGAGGCAATAGGGCTGACTCTGTAAACTGCTTAGAGAGGGCTGTAAAGAACTATACAGTGATATATAGGTCTAAATGCTATTGTTACTGATTTATTGACAAATCCTCTATATTTCAGTGACTCAAAGCAATTATTGTAGTAGTGTCAGGGGAGCTGATTGGATTTTCAATTGTTTTATAAGAACTTATAAAGATGGAAGTTAGTTGTACCAGGGAGATTTTTAATCATGGATGTTCAACATTTTGGCTTGTTTGAGCTGCACTGAGGGAAGAGGAATTGTCTTGGGCCATTTTTAATATATATAACATAGTGGATGTATAAACATAAAGGTTTCCCCTATCCAGTCATGTCTGATTTTAAGGGGCAGTGCTTATTTCCATTTCTTAGCCAAGGGAGCCAGCATTGTTGGTTTCTTAACCATGGTCATTTGGCCAGCATGACATCACACTGCAGTGCAGAGTGTGGAGTGAAACACAGAACACAGTTACCTTCTCACTGAAATGGTACCCATTTTTCTAGTCACATTTACATGCTTTCAGATTGCTGAAGCAAGAACGGGACAGAAGCTGAGGCAAGAACAGGAGCTCACTCCAGTCCTGAGACTGGTGGGATTTGAACTGCCAAATTGCAGTCAACAGGCAGTCAACAGAAGTAGCCTGCAGTACTGCATTCTAACCATTGCACCTCTTGTGGCTCCTCAATACAAACATTAAAATTGAGGGCCTGCCCATCTGTCAGTCTAGATGAGGAGTATGAAGTTTAAGGGCAACAAGAGAGAAGCATGGAGTGATTATCTTCATGATGGAAGATGGGGCTTGGTGCATGCTCTAAAGGGGAGGGACCTTGATGTTCCACCTGATATTTTGCTGGTTTTTTTTGACCTCTCATGCCAAGATAATGCTGCTTAATGTACAAGTAAACTACTCTCAGCCCATCCATGTATTGTGAAATTGTATAGTGTGCCAACCAGTATGCCAACTGGGCTAATATCTTATGGACCAGGAATGGGGTGGTTACTTAGCTTCCTAGCCACCTGTCACTTGACAAATCAGTTATCCTATTTGAGGATAACTGTTGTTGCATTAACAGAGGGATACGATCAAGATTAAATGAGGTACTAATACCACTCTATAAAGCCTTAGTAAGACCACACCTAGAGTATTGCATCCAGTTTTGGTAACCACATTATAAAAAAGATGTTGAGACCAGTTGTGGGATTCCATTTTTTTTTACTACTGATTCTGTGGGTTTGGCTTGATGGGTGTAGCAGGGGAAGGATACTGTAAAATCTCCAGTCAGAGGTGGTATTTGCCGGGTGTCCTAACTACTCAAAATTTCTGCTACTGGTTCTCCAGAACTGGTCAGAACATGCTGAATATCACCCTGGTTGAGACTCTAGAAAAAGTACAGAGAAGAGCAACCAGGATGATTAAGGGAAGAAAGCACATGGGTGAGATAGGGAGAGATATTTATAACCTCTTTTGGGCTTTGAACTTGCTTCCTGTTTCTGCGGCAAGAAATGTATCCTGATTGGTTGTCAGGCTCCCATGGGGGCATGCAGGTGTAACTCTGTAGGTTGTCTTCTTGAGTTTCAAGCCTGGTTGAATCTTGCTGGGTGATGTAATGAAGGGGCTTTGGGCCATTCCTATTATGGCTTAATGGCTTTTCCCTGAACAATCTTGAATGAGGGTATTTGCTTATGAATAGACCTACCCATCTTTTTATCTCTTAACTGCTGGCTTCTGCTGTGGGCTATTGAGGAGAGTGGCGGCTATTAAGAGTGAGCCTGCTTCCTGCCTTAAAAAACATCAAGGGAAATTTTAATATTTCATATTAATATTTAATATGTCTTTAATATTTCCTAGAATATTTCATTTTTCAAGGAAAGGGGTGGGTGCTAACTTCCTACACTTCCTTCTTCCCATATCCTTCTTTCTTTCCTACCTTCCTTCCTTCCCTCTTTCCTTCTTCCCATATCCTTCCTTCCTTCGTATCTTGTGGTTCCAATTCTTCCTTCCGGACTGATGCTTCAGGATTGGTTATTTAATTTCTCCCCACCAAAGAACATAAAGAGTTAAAAAAATGTAGTCATGAATACACTCTAGGCTACAAAATGAGAACTGACAGTTTGTGATATTCAACTTGGTCCTTCTTTCCATGTCTCTCTCTGTTCCAGTCCTAATGACTAATCCACCTTTCCCCTTCATAAGGGAAGGAAATCATTCCTCTTATGTATCTTGCCACAACTAATAACATTTGAGCTGAAAACCTGCATTTAAATCTGGTAAAAGCACAACATAATGATGCCTCTGCATAAGAGTATCCTTTTTTTAAAAAAAATGAGATGGAAAACTTGACAGAGTTTCTGTGTTTCAGCTCAAAAGTCCATTAACATCTCTTTCTACATTTCCTGACAGTTTGTCTCTGTAGACTTAGCAATTCAGTTGCTTCTCTGTAATCAAAGTCCCTCATTTGTGAAACAGGGGGAAGAGAGGTCACTGGCTTCAGAAGAGGCTTGCATAGATGAGTGTGTCAGAAATATTAGGGATCCGTTAATGAGGCATCATACAGGTACCCTAAAGAAATTAGTTTTGAAAGGATTTCTGAACCGTTTCATGTTCTATCCTTTTGGCCATTTCTTGCAACAGGCTGTGTTATCATGGCTGTTTTATTGTAGATAAAAGCAGGACCTGTTCTATCAGAATTTGATCAGTGTGCTGTATTGATCAATGGTGGTGCAGTGGTTAGAATGCAGTACTGCAGGCTACTTCTGCTGACTGCCAGCTGCCTGGAATTTGGCAGTTCGAATCCCACCAGGCTCAAGGTTGACTCAGTTTTCCATCCATCCAAGGTGGGTAAAATGGGGACCCAGAATGGGGCTAACATGCTGACTCTGTAAATCTCTTAGAGAGGGCTGTAAAGCACTGTAAAGTGGTATATAAGTCTAAGTGCTATTGCTATTTTACATGGAGGCTGCCCTGGAAAATAGGAACTCATAGGCTGTTATTTATATCAAGGGTGGGAAACTATGATCCTTTTATGACTTGTGAACTTCAACTCCCAGAATGCCTGAGCCAACCAGGAATTGGCTCAGCCAACCAAGTCATAAAAGGCCCACAGTTCCTCACTCTGATTTAGAGATTGGATGCCACCAGTTTCCAAAGAGCTCCCCTGATTAATACTATTCAGGAGTTCATTTTTAAAATCTATGTGGCCCTGGGAACATTTCCTTTCTTATCAAATTGTTCCGACCAAAGCTTCCGAGACCATAATTAGGCACATGCTTATGTTAAAAACAAGTCTTGTTTTATTGCAACACTGGAAATTATTTTCATTCCCAGCTGGTAATGAATCTCAAACAGTCCTTTGAGATAAGCACCCACCTTTCTTTGCTGTGAAGTGCTGCCAGTAACAGAAGTGTCAAATGAACTAGAAAGAAAACCAACCGAAGTACAAAGAGCTTCAAGAATGAATCTGAACTGAATGAACAACTTTGCTTCCTGCAAAGATTTTCTCATCTTTGTCTGCCCTTTACCCCTTATGGGAGAAGCAATCACCTCCTCGCCTTACTCCTGAGTCTCCTCTTTTGTTTCAGCTGCTCTCACCTTCTAGCAGCTCTGCACACATGCACACTGGGAACAGGCTCCCCTGGGTCCTCTACCTCGCTGCTCCAGACTCCAGAAGCTCTGGAGGCAGCACCCCACTCCCAAATGTTTCTGGCCCCATCTCTACATCAGATTCAGGACCCTCATCTGAGTCCTTTTCAGACTCCCAAACTGGTCCACATTCTTCCCCACTGTCCAATTCCACTGCTGTCTTCATAGGCTGCCGGCGAACAACAACACAAATGTCTTGCCCATATTAGGCTTAGTTTCTACAATAACAGGTAGTCCTCAACTTACAACAGTTGATTTAGTGGCCATTTGAAGTTACAATGGTACTGGTAAAAAAGTGACTCATGTCCGTTTTTTCACACTTACAACTATTGCAGAATCCCCATGGTCACATGATCAAAATTCAGATGCTTGGAAGCTGATTCATATTTATGATGGTTGCAGTGTCCCAGGATCATGTGATCCTCTTTTATGACCATCTGACAAGCAAAATGAATGGGGGAAGCCAGATTCACTTAACAATCATGTTACTCACTTAACAACTGTGGCAATTCACTTAACAACTGGGTCAAGAAAAGTAAAATGGGGCAAAATTTAATTGGCAAATGTCCCACTTAGCAACAAAAATGTGGAGCTCAATTGTGGTCATAAGTTGAGGACTATCTGAATCTCCATGAAGGTTAGTTCATGTTGACTACATTCTCACATTCTGTTAAGATAACATTGTTTGTGTAGTGAAATCTAGATCTGATCACACAAAACACAGCCTGCAAGCCATTCTTGTGAACCATGCACATTCTTCCTCTTTCCCTTTTTTCCTAAGGTAGAAAAAAATGTCAGTTTTTCTTGAAAGGTTGATTTTTCTAGTCAGATAGCTGAACTAGCATTATTCAGTTAATCCCCACCAAAAGATTTAATTACCTCAGTCCCTTCAATTATTTTATTATCCAACTGGTTTACTATTCAGGTATGACTCTCTGCTGGTATGATGACCTGGGCCGTGGCACAAAGGTAACACAGTCACATAAGTAAGAAAAGTCTCTTTAATACCTACAATGTTGTCCTCAATGCCCAGTTACCTTCAGCTGGAGAAAAAACTCTCTCAAGAACAGTCTTTAAGTGGAGGAAGTTCAGTCCAAAAACAAAGTACATATAAACTGTAAATAAAAATCCACACAATCCATGCTGCAGCAATTAACTGGACAGTGCAGGATAAGGAATTGCAGACTTCAAAGGCCAACAAAACATGCACAGTTGGGAAGATGCCAGAAACCCAGATAAGTCTCAACAATAAAAGATAACTCACAATTAGCTTCCAACAAGTTGCTGTGCGCAGTCTCCCTTTTTAAACACTGTGTTCCCAGCTGCAGCTAATGAAGGGAATCAGAGCCCTTTCCTCCCCCATAAGCCATACAATTCATGTTGTTCATTTCTCCGTTCCTCCCTAGGATGAAGAGGGGGTGGGCCTGGATCTTCCTCTGAACTACCTCTGCCTTGCTTTACCTGTCCCCTGCTCTGCCCAGCCAGACTGTGCCCTTCCCCAGTTTCTTTCACAGCCAATGGACCCACACTCCCACTCCCTGTTAGCTGCTTGGCCTCCCCCTCGGAATCAGAATCCAACAGGAGCATGACAGCTGGTATAGACAGTAAGGAACATGTTTGGATAGAAATATGTAAGCATCATTACCGAGGCAAAGGGAGCTGAGATATTTTTTTAAGTCTTGAGAAACAAGGAAATTATTTGGAAGTGGTTCACACAGATTCATGGGGTATAAGAAGGGAAGTGAGAGCCTGATACAGCACAATAGACTTACAAAGTTTTGTTACTGTAGACAATCTCAATAAAAGTAGCTTTAGTCTTCCTGTGGAGTTGATTACTACTCTGGTCTATGTCATGGAATGAATAGCTGACAATTGTCCTCCCTTTGCTAAAATAATAGTGTTTCTAACCTAAATTATAGTTGCTACTGATTTCCCAGAGTCAATCAAGGGCCTTATGTTAATGTTGCAAGTTTCAATCTGAGTTGGTAAACTTCTGGTCCCAGTGATCAACCCAGATTGGATCTTGCAACACTATCCCAGGACACACATTTGTTTTCATTTGTGGGTTTAGTTAATCTTGGTTGGCAGACTCTCTGAGGGAGAAGAGTGGCAGATTCTGGGGTGGGGTAGAAAAGAGGACGAGCTTGGACTTCCTATGTAGTCACAAATGAATTAAGTCCAACCTTTTTTGAGTGCCATTGATCTTTATCTAACTCTAAGCAGGTTAATGGAGAAGATTCTTGTACATGGGCTATAAAAACAAATCAGTTTAATTGAATTTTCATGTGTAGACCTGGCCTTTTGCACCTGGTGCTCCCACAGCTAGTAGAAAATGTCTTCTTCCAGTGTTTTTAGGGACTGTTCTCCTTTTGGGTACCTGCTCTAGATTGACTGAACACAGATCATGTTGTTTTCCTCCCTACCTGATTATTTTTATTCTGATGCTTTTCTGGTGGTTTGGAGTTAGCCTTAAACTTACATCATCATCAGCCCCAAATGTTTAATGTGAACAATCATTATGAGCCATTTCTGTTCTTCTCCAGCTGCAAGACCAACTTCGTCACTATCGTTATGTATCCATTCCAACACTCCCTTGACTGAAAGATTATGTGTGGGATTTTTTTTTCCCTTTCTGCTTAGCTTCTTTCCTAACCTTAAGTTATCAACCCAAGTATAGTTTGTGTATGACAGAGCTCTCACCTCACAATCAGAAAGCTGTGTGTTTGATCCTAGGTAGTAGCAACGATTTCTCTTTCTGGGTGCAATGAATAATTGCTGCATACTCTGCTTAGGTGTCAGGGAAGGCATCTGCCAGTAAATGCTCGAGCTCCATTCATTTGCCTTGACTCCATCCTGATGCAACAGATACTTGAAAAGAAAAAAAAATAGTTTGTAGGTGTCATAACTGAATGATTGGCTTGTTTACTTTGTCCCTTCTGTCTCAAACAGTTTGTGACTTTAGTTGTTGTGTGAACTTATTCACTGTGAGAATATAATACAAATTTTTCTCACCTTCCTTCTCTTCCCCACTATCCTTACCTGTTTAAAGAAGAAGCCAATTATTTATTTAGGATTATTTATTTATATTATTTATAACTTCTATAGGCAACATATAAGAATGCTGCCCATTCCTCCAACAATCTACCAACTAGAGGATTTTTATGTCATTCATTCTGTTCTATAGATCTCATCTTAACTTATATTTGTTAGATTTATATGCTAGATTATATGTTAGATTTATATTTATTTTTTGTTAGATTTATATATTGATGAACACTTCGGGGCATAGCCCTCCTACCCTTCATTGTTTTCACAACAACATCCTTATTGCAAGCTTGGTTGGAGTGAGAGAATGGGACAGGGTTCATTGTTATCTTGTGAACTTCCATGGTAGAGATTGCCTTAAACCTGGAACTTTGTGGTTCTATTCCAACATCTTCATACCTTCTCAGGTGGAAGGAATGAAGAAAAACACAGGGCTTACTTCAGAAAACTCCCTTTTTGCAACCCTGTAATCCCTTAACTATTCAGGGTAGACTTGGGGTGAGTGGAGAGAGCTGAGGATTTACTAGCCTGGTGTCCTTTCTGACACCACACAACAGATAGCTTTTCTTTGTGCCCTAGGAGAGAAATATCTGCTGCTATCTAGAATTGAACTCTCAGCCTTCCAAGTGGGAAGTGAGTGTCTTCAACCACTAACTCACCACGCTGCTCAACATGGATTACTTCAGAATAGTTTCTTTATTGTATCTCTGTTGGGATTCTGGCAGTAGCCCTAATTAAATCATGAGCTTCAAGCCAAGCTTCAAAACTATAAAGGATTTATTAGGAGCCAACATGTCGGTATGACCTCTGTGTAGCCGATTCTGAGACACATAATTCACTGTCACCCTTGACCCTGGTTTTCCCCCACCCCTCTGGGTGTATCGTAATTCATATTTTCCAACAAAATATGTTCATAGCCAAGAGTCATCAATCATGTTCTCCAATTAGAGATTTGCATGGCAGAAACTCTGGTCACTTAGTTGCAATCTTTTCAAGATAAAAATGGAATGCACTTTTGGTTCCAAACTGCTGCACTTTTCTTTCAAATTCCTTCCCCTCACCTTTCTGTTCGTGGCAACTCTGAAACATGAGTAGAAATGTTTTATGAATTGATATTTTCACCTGTAGACAGGATCTTGCTAGACTAAAGCACAAACGTGAATAACTATTAGATATACCCTGTGGAAGGGTAGGGAGGGTCCACTCAGGCACTTTTTTAACATACCAAAGATTCCATGCTGGGCTGCCTCTTTGCTCCTTGAAAAAGAATCTTATTTCTGTGAATATGTACAACATTCCACCACATGCTACATTGTACTATTTCTACATGATATGTAGAAATCTGTCCCATGCTCTCTTATGATTCTGTACTTTTAGAATATGTGATCAATACACTTTATGTTGTTTATTTGCTATTCTGATAAGTAATAATGATGATGTAGCAGGCTTGAGATGGGAAATACAAAATAGTTGTGCAGCCAGCATTTACTGGCTTATGAAAAACAACCCTGGAGAATAATTCCTCCTCCAAAGTTAACTTGTATACTGATTTTCTTTCTATTCATAAAAGCACATTCAACCACCTGGGATGTGCTTTTATGAGGGGCAGATTATTATTAGGGTTCTTGAGTTAAAAGAAGCCTGGCACCTGCGGGGTTCTAAAAATCATTGATTTCCAAGAAAATTGGAGCCGGGGAAAAAGGTACAGTATAGTCCTTTCATCTTTAAAATGTGTGTTACCATTTATTGCCCAATGGAGAGACTTATGAATTTAGCAACCAAACATACTTCAGCGGTTGGAAGTAAGCAATCAATACTCACTTTTAAAACATAATTGTGATGGCTTCCAACCTTTTATATCTCTTTCTCCCCCACATCAAAATGTTGCCTTGAATGCCTGTACGATTTTATATAAAGCTATTAAAAACAAGCAGAACTCTTCTGAAACAGATTCTCTAAGAATGAGAGCCACGTATATCAAAGATTGTCATTGTTTTCTCTTTGCAAACCTTTAGGAAACAGTGAGCATTTCACACTGTCATATTGTAGCAGGAACTCAAGGTAGCATTTGCTTGTGACTGAGCAGGGCACGGCATGTATCATAATAAGTGTTAAGGCCCTGTCACACTGGCCGACGGATGCAAAACGTTTGTAAAAAGGACACAGTGGACAAGAAAAATGTTCCATCCGTTGTTATCCGCTCTCAAAAGGGGCAAAAATTTGCACAACCAGAGCGGATAACACGGAAAGGAACGGACGGGGGGAGGATGCAGGGCGGATGGAAAGCGGATGCTCCACGGAAGCCTAGCAGATGGAAGTGGATGGGAGTGGATGGCACATCCGCAAGGCTTCCGGGGGGCCACAGCAAAGTGGACGCGGAACAGAAAGAGCAGATGCAGAGTGGACGCCGAGCGGATGAAGCGGATGCACAGCGGATGCCGAGCGGATGAAGCAGAAGCCTAGTGGAAGCCTGGTAGATGCCTAGCGTTCACTGCACATGTGGGGAGGATGCATTGCGTCAGCCCCGTGGATATAAAGGGAGGCAGCTCCCAAGCAGGTCACCATTCAGAGGAAAGACCTGCTTCCAGACACATCGACTGCCTTGCCAGCCTGCCCTGCCTGCATGCCTGCCTGCCAGCCTTGCTGCCTGCCTTCCTGCCAGCCTGCCTTCCAGCGTCTCTGCCAGCCTCCCTGCCAGCCTTGCTGTCTGCCTGCCTGCCAGCCTTGCTGCCAGCCTGCCTTCCAGCCTCCCTGCCAGCCTTGCTGCCTGCCTGCCTGCCTTCCAGCCTTGCTGCCTGTCTGCCTGCCAGCCTTCCTGCCAGCCTGCCTGCCAGTCTGCCTGCCAGCCTTTCTGCCTGCCTTCCTGCCAGCCTTCCTGTCAGCCTTGCTGCCTGCCTGCCTGCCTGCCTGCCAGCTTGCCTGTCAGCCTTGGTGCCTGTCTGCCTGCAAGCCTTCCTGCCAGCCTGCCTGCCAGTCTGCCTGCCACCCTTGCTGCCTGCCTGCCTGCCAGCCTGCCTGCCTGCCTGCCTGCCAGCCTTGCTGCCAGCCAGCAACCTCACAACCATGGGGAAGAAGAGGAAGCCTCAGCCATCTTCTGCCAGCCCTGGCAAGAGGGACAGGGCCACCCTCCCACCCCCTGACCCTCACTCTGCTTCTGCTGGGGCTTCTGTAGCACGGGCTCGCTCTTCTGGGGCTGGGGCTTCTGCTGCTTCTGCTTCTGGAGGAGCTGATGATGCAGCTTATGGCGGTGGTGCTTCTGCTGGTACTTACTCTGCTGATGCTGCTTCTGGCGGTGGTGCTTCTGCTGATGCTGCTTCTGGAGGAGCTGCTGATGCTGCTTATGGCGATGGTGCTTCTGCTCATGCTTACTCTGCTGAAGCTGCTCCTCATCCTGCTGGTCCTGCTCGTACTGCTCATCCTGCTCATGCTCCTGGTCTTGCTCATCCTGCTGGTCCTGCTCGTGCTCCTGGTCTTGCTCGTCCTGCTGGTCCTGCTGGTCCTGCTCATGCTCCTGGTCCTGCTGGTGTTCCTGGTCCTGCTGGTGCTCCTGGTCCTGCTGGTGCTCCTGGTCCTCCTGGCGCTGCTGGTGCTTACTCTGCTGCTGCTGATCCTTGTTCTGCTGGTGCTGCTGCTGCTGCTACTGATGATCCTGCTGGTGCTGCTGCTGCTGCTGATGATGATCCTGCTGGTGCTGCTGCTGCTGCTGGTGTGGAGGAGCAGCCCCTGCAACCTGGAAGCCCCTCTGATGAGGGCCCATGTGGTCCTGCCAAAGGGAGAAAGAGGCAGACGCAAGAACGGGAGAGGAGGCAATACAACATTGAGGAGCAACATGAGGATGAGGTGCTGGAGTGGCTGAGAGAGAATGATTATCTATGGCGGAAGGGACACAGGCTCTACAGGGCCACCAAAAGGAAGCAGGTTGCTTGGAGAGAGAAGGCGGAGAACCTGGGCTACACTTTGGAGGTGCTCCTCGGCTGGTGGAAGCACATGCACACCTGGTATGGGAAGCCACCAACCCCACCGATGCCACCAACGCCAGTCCTCACCCAGCTGCAGACCAGACAGCCCCACTACACTGCTCCTTCCTCCACCCCACAGCCAAGCCCAGCCTCAATACATTTGTCATCGGTACTGGGGCTGACACCCCATGGCATGGAGGAAGGAGCTCTCAACATCACGGGGCTGAGCCAGCTGTCTGAGAGCTTCCTCAACACACCGTCACCTGTTGTCCTCTCAGGGCCAGGCACCCCAGTGGTGCTTCAGACCAGCACTCCAGCAGCAGCCACCTCCACAGCACCTGGACCCTTCACCCCTTAGACTGGGCACACCTCTGAGTGACAGAGAAGAGTGCCAGAGACTGGGTGGCTACCTGTAGACTTTATTTGGACACTTGACTTTGGTCATTTTTCTTTTACAGCTTGTTATTAATAAAGATTATCTTTGGTTCACACACTTGCTTCATTTATTTTTGTAAATAAAGTCTTGGTGGAAACTTTGAGAAATGGTTTAAGCCCTTGCATGCTTGTGGGATGGGTAAAGACAGCAGTGGGATGGGCAGGGAGACCTGTGGGATGGGTAATAGCTGTGTGATGGGCAGGGATAACTTTGGGATGGGTTAATATAGCTGTGAGATGGGCAGGGATACCTTTGGGATGGGTTGAGATATCTGTGAGATGGGTTAAGATAGCTGTGGGATGGGCAGGGATACCTTTGGGATGGGTTAAATAGCTGTGGAATGGGTTAGGATAGCTGTGGAGATAGATAAACTTCCAGTGCAAGCATAGTGGGACTGTATGGTCCACCCTCCCAGGTGCCACACCTTTGGCCCTTCATTATCAATACTAATGTAATCATTGATCCACATGTCAACATAAACACAACTCTTTATTAAATGCCCTGTTCATTGGAGGCCCACCCAACATACATGGCCCAATCTCATCCGTGTGATGAGACAGGCTGAAGGAAGCATCGATTAATCATCTACCATCCTGTCTTGCCACTCCACTGCTCAAGCTGGGGAGTTGCACCAGTGTTTCAGGAGGTTGCGCTGCTTCTTCCCTTCACGTGAGGCTCTGTTGGGGCCTTGCACATCCTCAGTATCTATCAGGTTTTGCCCTTGCCTCCATTCCCCAGGCTCCATGTCCCCATTGCCTTGTTGGAGGTCCACGAGCCTGTTCTGCAACACTGGGTAGTGGGTGCGCATGAGATTGTGCAGGATGCAGCAAGCTTCCACGATCCTCCTCACGGTCAGTGGGCGATGCTGCATGGTGGTGAGAAATACCTGGAACCTTTTGGCCAGGATGCCAAAGGTGTTCTCCACCACCCGCCTTGCCCTGGACAGCCTGTAGTTGAAGATCCTCTCTTCACGGGTGAGGCATCTGGAGGTATAGGGCTTCATGAGGTAGGTTGTGAGGGAGAAGGCGTCATCCCCCACGATGAACTAGGGCACATCTTGCGTGTCGTTGGGCAGGGGTTCTGGATCTGGGAAGCCTATGATGAGGGTGTGTTCCAGCCCCTCCTTGAGGTCACTGGCATTGTATACCTGGGCATCTGAAGCTGACCCGTTGCCTGAAGCATCGATGTACATCAACTTGTAGTCAGCATCGACCATGGCAAAGAGGACGATGCTGAAGAAGCCCTTGTAGTTGAAATAAGTGGAGCCCGACTTGGCTGGCGCTTTGCAGGCCACGTGCTTGCCATCTATGGCTCCAACGGTGTGTGGGAAGTTCCACCTCTGATTCCACTGCTCTGCAACTTTCTTCCAGCCTTCTTCAGTGGAGGGGCACTGGAGGAGCTCCTCCAGGTATTCTTCGATGATGGCCTGCACCACTTCTCTGACCACAATGCTGATGGTGTTTTGTGGCACCCTCCAGCCGTACTGCATGCTCCTGTAGGTGGTCCCTGAGGCCAGGTGGCACAGAGTTAGTGACACCTTGAGCCCAAGGTCCAGGCTGGGCCGGAAGTTAGTACTCTGCTTGGTCAACCTGGGTGTCAGCCGCTCCACAACTTCATCAAACATGGCTGGAGGCATCCTCATGAAATTCTGGAATGCACGAGGGTCTTCGTTCCTGAGCTCCACCATCAGCTTGTTGTACAGTCCGTACTCTGCTCTTCTGGCGATCCATCTTCGGACCCAGATGCTTCTTGGCCACCTCCTTTTCTTCCCGTAGTAGAGTTGGAAGAGCCTGTAGATGGCTTCGCACTGTTGCAGAATGATGGTGGCTACCAAAAGGAGTGTGTTACGATCCATGGTGGACATGACTGGATGCTGTGGAAGAGCAAGAGGCAGATGAAGGCTGCAGACGTCTGCACAGCTGGACTGCTAGTCTGAAAGTGAGATCCAGGTGAGTTGCTCCCTCTTTTTATAGGCAATATAGGTTTTCCCCTATGTGTCCTTTTGCATCCTCGAGGCATCCTCTAGACATCCTTAATATCTGAGATAGGTCCCCTCTGCGAACGTTTTTTCCGTTTAAAATGCTTTCTTTGCGAGCTGCATCCGCTTTCATCCTTTCTCCGTCCATGCTACTTACGCTGCGCGTCCATTCCGCGTCCGTTCCACTTCCTCCCTGTGTCCATTTACCGCTGGAGCGGATACATATTGTGCGGATGCACAGCGGATGCCTAGTGGATGTAGCAGATGTGTAATGGATGACGACGGATGCAGAACGGATGTTCCCCGTATGCCTAGCGGATGCAGAATGGACGCTTTGGATACATTTTCCGCTTCTGTTTTGAGCAGCTCAAAACTTTTTGAGCAGATGAAATGTCAGTCGACGGATGCTGGATGGATAGAGAGGAAAAAAAACGGACGCAGTGAGTACAAAACGGAAGCATCGCGTTAACCAACGGATGGCAAGTGTTTTTCTCCGTTTTACATCCTCTTTCCATCCGTTGGTGCAGTTTGACATGGGCTTTACTTTCCTGCTGCATACTGAATAGCTTGAAAATGTGTGCAAGCATCAGGAGAGAGAGAACAAGAACAAGAAAGAGAACAAGCAAGTTCATAATGTGAAGAGCCATGTTGGTGCAGTGGTTAGAATGCAGTATGGCAGGCTAATTCTGCCGACTGCCAGCAGTTTGATTCTCCCCAGCTCAAGTTTGATTCAGCCTTCCATCCTTCTGAGGTCGGTAAAATGAGGACCCAGATTGTTGGGGGCAATAAGCTGACTCTGTAAACTGCCTAGAGAGGGCTTTAAAACACTATTAAGCGGTATATAAGTCTAAGTGCTATTGCTATTGTCAGTGTAAAGACTGATTGCTTCCAGCTTGAAAGCTGGCCAAATCTTCTTCAAGGTAAAGAAATCCATTTTCTGACTTCTAGACTGGAATTGTTTTCCCATTTTATCATGCTATTATTTTGTAGCCTGCAGCTGCACTTTGCTTTATTGAGATATAAGTGTATAAGGGTCCTTCTCAGATGCTAAAGGATCAGGACCATATAAATCAGAAAATTCCTCCAAATGATTAGATTGGGAGAATATAAGAACTGCATTATTTTTGCTGATGATGTAAAGTTGTTCAATACCACAGACAGTACTGCTACCCTTCAAAAAGATCTTGACTATGTATCAGAGTGGTCAAACAAATGGCAACTTCAAATATCAACAAATAAATGCTCTGTCTTACATATTGGCAAAAAAAATCAGAAAATAAAATACAAGCTGAATAGTCAAGATCTTGTTGATGATCCAAGCTCTGTAAAGGACCTTTCATCTCTAATGATCTAAGTGCTCGAGCCCATTGTAACTACTTATCCAGAAAGGCATTAAGAGTTGTTAACCTAATCCTACGTAGCTTTTTCCCTGGTAATATCAGACTACTAAGTAGAGCATACAAAACATTTGCTAGACCAATACTCGAATACAGCTCATCAGTCTGGAACCCACATTATGTATCTGATATTAGCACAGTTGAGAAAGTCCAGAAATATTTCACAAGAAGAGTTCTCCACTCCTCTATTTGTTGTAGAATATCTTATGCCACCAGACTTGAAATTCCAGACCTAGAAAACCTTGAATTACGCCGTCTTCAGTCTGATCTAAGTATGGTATATAAAATCATACATTGCAATGTCCTACCTGTCAATAAATACTTCATCTTCAACCATAACAACACAAGAACACCCAATAGATACAAACTCAAGGTTAACCGCACCAAACTTGATTACAGGAAATACGACTTCAGCAACAGAGTGATCAATGTCTGGAATACTTCACCTGGCTCTGTGGTTTCTTCACCAAACCCCAAAAACTTTAACCTTAGACTGTCTACCATTGTCCTCACCCCTTTCCTAAGAGGTCTGTAGGGGGTGTGCATAAGCGTACCAATGTGCCTACCGTCCTTGTCCTATTGTTTCTTTTATTTTTCTTATATGTACCCATTTCATGGATTCATAACTATGTATATACTTATACCTATTATCTTGTAAGCAATTGACAAATCAAATAAATAAATAAATATTTTGATCATATGTGAGAGCTGCTCTATTATTCTTCCATTTGATCTGCCTTCCTGCGAAGTTGAGATTACTGGATTTGTAAGAATCATGTTGATACTACTGGATCTTAGAGCAGATGTCCAAGGCCAAAATGATCACCCAAAGAAAATATCTGGATCCTGATAAGGGTCCGCCATCACAGATTGTACTAAATCATCATGGGGTTTTGTTTCACTTTGATGTGAACTCAACCTTGGTCATTTGTAAACCATAATTTATTACAAGTTGCAAATTGATTCAATTTATGGTCTAAAGCAGGGGTGTCAAGCTCATGGCCTGTGGGATGGATGCATCAAATGCTGGCCATATCCACACATGGTTTAGCAAAGGGGAAAAAAGTTGTGATACATCACATGACGACAGCATGACAATGTGAATGACACACATGATCTAAAGCAACAACCCCTAACCTTTCCAGCTTTGGGAACTGGCAGTAGTGGGGAGGGATGGTGTGTGGGTAAGTGCACTCATGCAGCTCCATTTGTGAAAGCAGTAGGTGTGTACAGACATTGCTCACCCAAATGAAGCTTCACACATGTGCAGTCACCTACCTTTGCACAATTGGAGCTGCACACACATGGGTGTTCTGACCAAGGCTTCCTGAGATCATCATTAAGCACACGCTTAATGTGTGCTTAACATTAACAACTCAACAACTCAAACCAAACAACTCAAACAGTCTCTCGAGATAAGCACCCACCTTTATCTCCTTTGAATTGCTGCCAACAACTAAAGTGCCAAATTAACTATGAAAAAACCAAATGAAGTACAAAGTCCGCACAGAGCTTCAAGGTTTAATCCAAACAGAGCGAACGACGTTGCTTCCTGCAAAGGTTCCTGTCCCTTTCCACTTCCTTTATATCTTATGGCAGGAGCAATCACCTCCCAGCCTTACTTCCGAGTCACCCCTTTTATCTCAACTGCTCTTGACTTCTGGCAGCTCTGTGCAAGCATGCACTGGGAACAGGCTCCCCTTATTCCCCTGCTTCTCTACTGTCGGGTTCTGGAGGCTCCAGAGTCAGCACATAACTCCCAGATGGCCCTGGTTCCATCTCTGTATTGGATGCAGAACCCTCGTCCGAGTCCTCCCCAGACTCCCGGACTTCCCCATTGTCCAATTCTGCTGCCGTCTCTGCAGGCTTCCGGCAGACCACAACAATGTACTCACTCACCACTTGTGTGGCCCAGTTCCAAACAGGATGTCAGGGTTCCAACCGATGCCCCAATTAAATTGAGTTGGCATAGGCCATAGTCTGGTAGTGGGCCATGGCCTGGGGTTTGGGGACCCCAGTCTGAAGAGAAAAAGAGGGAAAGTGAATTATGTGTTACTGTGGTATGTGAATAACTTCATAAGGTTGATTGACTCTCATGCTGCCTCCTCCTCTGATTCAGGTGCTGGAAGTGTTGGCGGCTTACAGGCTACAACAAGAAGTTAAACCTGCCTAGCCACACTGCCAAAAGCGCCATGTATAAATAATCCATCAGGAACGAAATCCTACACAGTGCAGAATTCTGGAACATCTTATTTAAAAGAAGTCTTTGCTTATCCGCTCCCCACCTATCCTAAACACAAGTGAGCTCATTCTCACGAATTGTAATAGAAAGAGAGAGAGATGAATTTCCTGAGACAAAAGCCATCTAAAGAGATAGTGAGCATTAATCATGTTTGTACTTTATAGGATTCTTTGGTCGAGGGGGGGGGGGATAAAGGCTTTGTTAGCATCCCATGCCCTAAAGCTCTTCAATCTGCCAAAAAAAAGAAGCATAACAAGCCTGCTTCACAGATAGCATCAGATATGGCTCACTTTGTCACTCGTCAAAGCTATTCCCAGTCATGATCTTTACTTTGAGTGCTTGCCTGTTCCAGCTTTTTGACAGGAAGGCTGGTTTTTTTTTTTTTTTTGCCACTGCTGCCCTTTTAATATTTTCCCTAGCAAAGTAGGTAATCCTCTCCAGCCCTTTGTCTACCTGAACCAGAATCCCCATTGAGATGGGCTCACCCAGGCAAACACAGTCTTTTAAAAATGTGAGCAATAAAATATCTCAAAAAAAGTCAAATAGGTAGCTAATGGGGACCTGGTAAGAAGTTTCTTAAAGACTGGCAATGACAATGAAACCAAGTTCAGGTCTGTTTTGGGTGGGTGGGGGATATCAAGCCATTCATGAATGAAAGTTTTCTGGTTGTAAACCTCATTTCTCTTTCTGCTTCTTGGAACAGTTTAGTTAGTTTTTTAGTTTTTTAGACTCACAACTGCCATGGCAACAATTTCATAATGGCTCTATTGATACTTTATCGGTGTTTCCCAGGGGCTGACTGATCAAGGAAATTCCTGCTGAAAGGAATATGCAATAGCAATAGCATTTAGACTTATATACTGCTTCACAGTGCTTTACAGCCTCTGTAAGCGGTTTACAGAGTCAACATCAGAGGTGATATTCAGCAGATTCTGACCAATACTGGGGAACTGGTAGCAGAACAAGCAAATACCACCTCTGACTGGCCACACCCCCATCTAGTCTCTGCCTCCTGACAGGGGAAGGATATTGTAAAATCTCCATTCCCACCCTACTTCAGGGGGAAGGTTACTGCAAAATCCCATTCCCTCCCCACTCCACTAATCTGCTTTCCATCTCCGTTCTCCTGTACAGGGCAACAAAAAAAGACCCAGCAACCAGCTGGGACTCGGAGATGAAGGTTGAGCCAGTCAGAGGTAGTATTTGCTTGTTCCCCGAACGACTCAAAATTTCAGCTACCGGTTCTCCAGAACTGGTCAGAACCTGTTGAATACCACCTCTGAATCAAATACTGTTTCTCAAGGGTGATGAAGAGGAAGACCAAGCAGATGCAAAATATGGAAGCCTTTTTGTGCTGCTGTGATCCAAACTGCTCACATTTGCATGGTGTAACGATATTTCAACCCACATATAAATAAATAGGTGGTTCTTTTGGCACTTTTGTTACTCTCTGATCCTGCAGAGAGTATCCTGCCCTCTGCTGTGGCTCTCTGGCCTTATGAAATCTGGACAAAAAGATTAAAGTATGATTTATGGCATATACAGGTGTCAGTGGAATTTCCAATGCATGAAATTTGCTTTCTGCTGGAATCTGGTTAGGTTGTGAAAACAGCACAGAGTCAGGATTGGAAAGTGAGGAGGATGAAATATGCTTGGCACTTGGATTTGGACTGAGGGCATATTTATCTTTCTAAGCTTGTAGTCTCTAATTAATTTTGCTAAAATTCCAAGCATATTTGCTTCCTGGCAGGAAATTCTAAATGAAAAACATAACTTATGCTACATGACAGCCAACTTAGTGTAGTGGTGAGGATGTTACTCTTGGGAAAACACAAATTTAAGTCCATCCTCAGCCAAAGAAGTTATTGGAGAAAGACTGGCAGAGAGCCTGGGGGCAGAGTCAAGAGAGGAAGTAGCCTAGAGTTGCTACATTCCCACAAATGGTCTAAGTCTAACCTTCTTGATTTCCATTAACACTTATGCAGCACCCATTCAGTGCTGATCATTAGTTGACTAGATTCTTATATATAGCCATGAGCAAAACTAGAGCTTAATGTATGGTCCTGTTTTTTCACACCTGACATAATTTAAGGGAATGAAGTTGGTTCAGAATACAGAATAACAGAGTTAGAAGTTACCTTGGAGGTCTTCTATTTCAATTCCTTGTTCATGTATCAGACCCATTATCATTTCATAAACATGGCTGTCCAATCTCTTCTTAAAGCTTCCAGTGATGGAGCGCCCACAACCTCTGAAGGCAAGTGTCCCACTGATTGATTGCTGTGAGGGATCTCCAAGGTGACCTATTCCAGCCTCTTTTGCTTAGTGCATGTTGGCCTAGTTCATACGATCTGGTTAAAAAAAAAATCAAAAATCATTGCTCAGATATCTTACCTACTAAACCATAAACTTCCCACCCCCATTTTACCTTAATGAAGTATGCAACTTTTGTGAGCTCACACATAACCTTTCTTTATACTTTAAATATGGCAAATTCTCAACAATATCTGTTCAAGTTTAATCAGTTTGATGTTTCTTCAGCTGGCATTATGAATTTCTCATGGACTTTGAGGAACTGCTTGACATCTATAAGAGATTCCAATTTAGCAAGCAAGGTTTGGGTTTGGTACAATTTAACAAGAGATGCTTAACCCAATTTGTAATAGCTTTGAATTATAAATTTGAGTTGTATCTCCATCTCTAGCTATTATTGGTCTGTCTGTCTATATTTTTTGTCTATCTCTCTACATCCATCATCTTTCTCTCTCTCTCTCTCTCTCTCTCTCTCTCTCTCTCTCTCTCTCTCTCTCTCTCTCTCTCTCTCCCTCCCTCCCTCCCTCCCTCCCTCCCTCCCTCTCTCTCTCTCTTTATCTATCAATCTCATTCCTTCCTATTATATCTGTCTGTCTATCCATCCATCCATCCATCCATCCATCCATCCATCCATCCATCCATCCATCCATCCATC
>BLBF01000049.1:5899566-5919648 GCA_015471245.1 Laticauda colubrina
ATCTATCTATCTATCTATCTATCTATCTATCTATCTATCTATCTATCTACTCTATCACTGTCATCCATATCTGTTATATCTATCTACAGTATTTATCATCCATCATCCATCCATCCATCATCTCATATTTCTAAATTGAAATGATGTTGTCATTTGTTTGTTTCCTCTTGACAAGCTGTATCAATAAAACAGCCCCCATTGCAGCTTTTGATAATTTCTGAACCTTTAGTCAGAATCTAATAAAGAGGAAAATACTTGCCAATCATACCCAGCTCTTCTTGACAAGTAACCTCATGTATGTATATATTCAGGAAACACAGCCTACCCAAGCAATCTGAGATATTGTTACTCAGAATAAAAAATACAATAGAGTAGTTAGTTGTTTTAAGACTCTTGGGGATTTCTAACCAGTAGACCTTTAGAAAATGAAACACCCCAAATCCTAATCTGGTTTGAACCAAATGCTTGGCCCGGAGAGAGATCCTGTAACCATAGAATATTTGTAATTTAGGGTTGAACTATGAGGTCCTTGAGCCTCTCTGAGGTTGATTGTTTCTTTGCAGGCATTTCATTATCCAACAAGGTAACATCATCAATGCTAGAAGGGAATGGGATTTCCTGTCCGTTCATTTACTATTGGTTAATGAAACTTCTGCAAGAAAAGAAATAAGTTCACAGAGCATTTATGACCCCACAGATATGTAACTGTAGGAGAATGCAGAGAAAGAAAACTGCCTAAAGCCCATGTCACACTGCCCAACGGATGCAAAAAGGACACAGCGGATGAGCAAAATGTTCCATCCGTTGTTATCCGCTCTTAAAAGGGTCAAAAATTTGCATAACCGGAGCAGATAACACGGATGCGGGGAGGACGCAGGGCGGATGGAAAGCGGATGCGGAACGGAAGCCCAGCGGATGGAAGCGGATGGGAGCGGATGGCACGTCCGCTAGGCTTCCGGGGGGCCGCAGCAAAGCAGATGTGGAACGGATACAGCGGATGCAGAACGGAAGCCTAGCGGATGAAGCAGATGCACAGCGGATGCACAGCGGAAGCCTAATGGATGCCTGGTGTTAATTGCGCATGCGGGGAGGATGCATTGCGTCAGCCCCACGGATATAACGGAAGCAGCTCAGAAGCAGTTCGCCATTCAGAGGAAAGACCTGCTGCCAGACGGATTGGCTGCCTTGCCTGCCCTGCCTGCATGTCTGCCTGCAAGCCTTGCTGCCAGCCTTGTTGCCACCCTCCCCACCAGCCTCCCTGCCAGCCTTGGTTCCTGCCAGCCTCCCTGCCAGCCAGCAAACCCACAACCATGCGGAAGCACAGCAAGCCTCAGCCATCTGCTGTCAGCCCTGGCAAGAGGGACAGGGCTACCATCCCGCCCCCTGGCCCTCACTCTGGTTCTCCTGGGGCTTCTGCATCACAGGCTCGCTCTTCTGGGGCTGGCGCTTCTGCTGCTTCTGCTTCTTGAGGAGCTGATGACAAGCACTCCAGCACCAGCCACCTCCACAGCACCTGCACCCTTCACCCATGAGACTGAGCGACCAAGAGGAGTGCCAGAGACTCATTTTTGTTTTATAGCTTCTTGTTAATAAAGTCTATTTATGATTCACACACTTGTTTTGTTTCTTTTTTTTAATAAAGTCTTGGTGGAAACTTTTAGAAATGGTTTAAGCCTTTGCATGCTTGAGGGATGGGCAAGGATAGCTTTGGGATAGGTTAGGATAGCAGTGGGATAGATAAACCTCCAGTGCAAGCATAGTGGGACTGTATGGTCCACCCTCCCAGGTGCCACACCTATGGCCCTTTATTATCAATAACGATATAATCAATCATCCACACATGTCAACATAAACACAACTCTTTATTAAACGCCCTGTTCATTGTTGGCCAACCAAACATACATGGCCCAATCTCATCCGTGTGATGAGACAGGCTGAAGGAAGCATCCATTAAGCATCTACCATCCTGTCTTGCCACTCCACTGCTCCTTTGGGATGGGTAATAGCTGTGGGATAGATAAACCTCCAGTGCAAGCATAGTGGGACTCTATGGTCCACCCTCCCAGGTGCCACACCTTTGGCCCTTTATTATCAATAATAATGTAATCATTCATCCACACATATCAACATAAACACAACTCTTTATTAAATGCCCTGTTCATTGTAGGCCCACCCAACATACATAGCCCAATCTCATCCGTGTGATGAGACAGGCTGAAGGAAGCATCGATTAATCATCTATCATCCTGTCTTGCCACTCCACTGCTCCAGCTGGGGAGTTGCACCAGTGTCTCAGGAGTTTGCACTGCTTCTTCCCTTCACGTGAGGCTCTGTTGGGGCCTTGCACATCCTCAGTGTTGATCAGGTTTTGCCCTTGCCTCCATTCCCCAGGCTCCATGTCCCATTGCCTTGTTGGAGGTCCACAAGCCTGTTCTGCAAGACTGGATAGCGGGTGCGCATGAGATTGTGCAGGATGCAGCAAGCTTCCACGATCCTCCTCATGGTCTCTGGGCTATGCTGCATGTTGGTGAGAAGTACCTGGAACCTGTTGTCCAGGATGCCAAAGGCATTCTCCACCACCTGTCTTGCCCTGGACAGCCTGTAGTTGAAGATCCTCTCTTCACGGGTGAGGTATTTGGAGGTGTAGGGCTTCATGAGGTAGGTTGTGAGGGAGAAGGCGTCATCCCCCATGATGAAGTAGGGCACATCTTGCTTGTCGTTGGGCAGCAGGTCTGGATCTGGGAAGCTCACCATGAGGTTGCCTTCCAGCCCCTCCTTGAGGTGACTGGCGTTGTATACCTGGGCATCTGAAGATGAGCCGTTGCCTGAAGCATTGATGTACATGAACTTGTAGTCAGCATTTACCATGGCGAAGAGGATGATGCTGAAGAAGCCCTTGTCGTTGTGATAAGTGGACCCAGACTTGGCTGGAGCTTTGCAGGCCACGTGCTTACCATCTATGGCTCCAATAGTGTGGGGAAAGTTCCACTTCTGATACCACTGCTCTGCAACTTTCTTCCATTCTTCTTCAGTGGAGGGGCACTGGAGGAGCTCCTCCTTGTATTCTTTGATGATGGCCTGCACCACTTCTCTGACCACAATGCTGATGGTGTTGTGTGGCACCCTCCAGCCGTACTGCATGCTCCTGTAGGTGGTCCCTGAGGCCAGGTGGCGCAGAGTGAGTGCTACCTTGAGCCCAGGTTCCAGGCTGGGCCAGAAGTTGGTGTTTGTCTTGGTCCATATCTTGCGTGTCGTTGGGCAGGGGGTCTGGATCTGGAAGGCCCATGATGAGGTTGCCTTCCAGCCCCTCCTTGAGGTCACTGGCGTTGTATACCTAGGCATCTGAACATGAGACGCTGCCTGAAGCATTGATGTGCATGAACTTGTAGTCAGCATCGACCATGGCAAAGAGGACGATGCTGAAGAAGCCCTTGAAGTTGAAATAAGTGGACCCCGACTTGGCTGACACTTTGCAGGCCACGTGCTTGCCATCTATGGCTCCAACAGTGTGTGGGAAGTTCCACCTCTGATACCACTGCTCTGCAACTTTCTTCCATCCTTCATCAGTGGAGGGGCACTGGAGGAGCTCTTCCAGGTATTCTTCGATGATGGCCTGCACCACTTCTCTGACCACAATGCTGATGGTGTTGTGTGGCACCCTGCAGCCATACTGCATGCTCCTGTAAGTGGTCCCTGAGGCCACCTTGAGCCCAGGTTCCAGGCTGGGCCAGAAGTTGGTGTTTGCCTTGGTCAACCTGGGTGTCAGTCGCTGCACAACTTCATCAAACATGGCTGGAGGCATCCTCATGAAGTTCTGGAATGCCCGAGTGTCTTCGCTCCTGAGCTCCACCATCAGCTTGTTGTACAGTCCGTCCTCTGCTCTTCTGGCAAAACATCTTTTTACTCAGACTTTTTTTGGGTGCCTCCTTTTCTTCCCGTAGTAGAGTTCACAGAGCCTGCAGATAGTTTCGCACTGTTGCAGAAGGATGGTGGCTGCCGAAAGGACTTTGTCACAATCCACAGTGGATATGACTGGATGCTGTGGAAGAGGAAGAGCCAGAAGAAGGCTGCAGAGGTCTGCACCACTGGGCTGCTGTTCTGAAAGTGAGATGCAGATGAGTTGCTCCCCCTTTTTATAGGAAATATAGGTTTTCCACTCGGCATCCTCTAGGCATCCTGTAGGCATCCTCTAGACATCCTTAATATCCGAGATAGGTCCCCTCTGTGAACGTTTTTTCCATTTAAAATGCTTTGTTTCCATTCTGCATCCGTTCTGCATCCGTTCTGCATCCGTTCTGCGTCCGTTCCGCTTCCTCCCTGTGTCCGAGCGGATGCGAGTTGCACGGATGCGCAGCGGATGCCTAGCTGATATAGCGGATGCGTAACGGATGCATAACGGATGCCTAGCGGATACGTAGCGGATGCAGAACGGACGAACTGGATACATTTTCCGCGCAAAAGTTTTGGGCAGCCCAAAACTTTTGGAGCGGATGAAACGTCAATAAACGGATGCTGGACAGATAGAGAGGAAGCAAAACGGAGGCAGTGAGTACATCACGTTTTCCAATGGATGGCAAGCTTTTTTGTCCCTTTTACATCCTCTTTGCATCCGTTGGTTCAGTGTGACATGGGCTTAACTTACTAAACAGGCCTACTGATTTGCAAGATCAAAAGTTTTCAACAAAATGACTGAAGCCATGTTGTGCCTATCAGAGTTCAATCTTGATATGTACATGCAATACTGTTTTCATGATTTGCCTGTTCTTGAGAAGAGTCTGTGACAATTCATCACAGCCAATGCAACATGGCCAACTCATCACAGCCAACTTGCCATAGCCATCTTACGATAGCCAATTTGCTGCAGGACCAAAATTACATGAATATCAAAGAAATGGTAGAATAGAATCATTAAAGAAAAGATGCAAAAGAAGGGACAGAATGAAGTGTGAATTACAAAAATAAAATGAAAATAAAAAAAAATGTTAAATTGTCCTGCAGCAAGTTGGCTGCAATGAGTTGGCTGTGGCAAGTTGTCCCAGTCCATCTCAAACCCCCTCTCCCAATCCTCCTTCAAATAATTTGGAAGGTATAAACATATAGTAAGATTTTTTTTTTCAGTTGAGCTTAGGACACAACCAGCTAAGAAGACATTGGGTTGTAAATAGGGATGACCTAAAATTTCAGAAAAGTTTTAACTTTACTTTAAACTAAAAACCAATTGAATTGAAAAACTTACAAAATGTTAAACTTTCTTCTTTGCTGGGTTCATGTGGGAAGTTACCCAAATTTGTGCTGTCAAATCTGAACAGCAACTGAAAATGATGGTTGTGGAAGCACTGACTGAGTGATTGATAAAATCGATACTAAGATAAATAATAGCCACACTGATACGAATCCAGTGCATTAAAGGAAGTCCTCAACTTACAGCCATTTGTTTACTGACTGTTTGAAGTTACAAAGACTGAAAAAAAGTGATTTATAATCAGTCCTCGTCCTTAAGATGCATTTCAGGTGTGCCAGCAGTGTGCTGCAGCCGCCAGGAAAGCCAACAAAATCTTTTGCTGCATTAACAGAGGGACAGAATCAAGGTTACGAAAAGTGTTAATACCACTTTATAATGCCTTGGTAAGACCATCCTTTGAATATAGCATCCAGTTTTGGTCACTACAATATCAAAAAGATGTTGAGATTCTAGAAGCATGCAGAGAACATTTTTCAAAACAAAGATGATTAGGTGGTTGGAGGCTAAACACTATGAAGAATGGTTGTAGGAATTGGGTATGTCTAAAAGGGTTAGTGGGACATGGTGGCTCAGTGGCAAAGACACTGAGCTTGTCAATCAGAAAAGTTGGCAGTTCAGTGGTTCGAATCCCTAGCGCCGTATAATGGAATGAGCTCCCATTCCTTGTCCCATCTTCTGCCAACCAAGCCATTCAAAAACATGTAAAAATGCAAATAGAAAAAATAGGGACCACTTTGGTGGGAGGGTAACAGTGTTCCATGTGCCTTTGGCATTTAGTCATGCCAGCCACATAACCATGGAGACATTTTTGGACATTGCTGGCTCTTTGGCTTAGAAACAGAGATGAACACTGCCCCATAGAGCTGAAAATGACTAGCACACATATGCAAGAGGAATTTTTACCTTTTTAAAAGGGTTAAAAGGGGACATGATAGCAATGTGCCAATATCTAAGGGGCTGCCACAAAGAAGAAGGGGTCACCCTATTTTCCAAAGCACCTGAAGGCAGGACAAAAAGCTAGAAACTAATTAAAGAGAGAACCAACCTAGAAATAAAGATAATTTTCCTGACAGTGAAACAACTTGGCTCTAACACTGGAAGTTTTTAAGAAGAGATTGGACAGCCATTTGTCTGAAATGGTATAGGGTCCCCTGCCTGAGCAGGATGTTGGTCTAGGACCTCAAAGGTACTTTCTGACACTGTTATTCTGTTATTCCAACAGAACCAAATTCCCAAGGATTCATAGCAACTAGATTTGTGGAAAGGAAGAGACCTCACATTCATTTCCCAATATGTACTGCAATTCCAGGTACTTAAGGGAAATTGAGATTCTGAGAATTGCAAGTGCTGGCATTTATAATTTGGCAGGATCTATATGACCTTGGCTGATCTCAAAAAAAAGAAAGAAAGAAAGAAAGAAAGAAAGAAAGAAAGAAAGAAAGAAAGAAAGAAAGAAAGAAAGAAAGAAAGAAAGAAAGAAAGAAAGAAAGCTAAGGAGGGGTGCTTCTCGTTAGCCCTTGGATGAGACAGAGCAAGCAATTCCAACCAGATGGGAAAACTAAAAAAGATATATCCGATGAGAAAGAAATGGCAACCCATTCCATATTCTTGGCAAGGTAACAACATCAGCATATCATTTATTTATTTTCCTATACTTTCAAAGGCTGCCCACCCACCAGTGACTGTTGTTGCCAGAAATCAAGCTCAGCTAAAAGCAATGTTTACCTGTATATGTTGTATCTTCTCTAAATAGCACTGTATGGAACAATTGTGCATCACACTGTGCTAGTTGGACTGCTGAAGTTTCAGTTCAGTTCAATTCCGTTGAAATGTTCCTGAGAGTAAAAGGTGTCCCCCCCCTTTTTTTTAGGAGGAAGGGGCATGGGTCTTTTTGAAACATATGCTTGGTGCACAGATATGTCTCATGCAAATGGGTTTAAGAATAAAGCACTCACCAGGAAAGTTTGCATCTTTTGTTATAAATGGCTTGGTTCACACATCACACCAAGCCAAAACAGAGGAAAAAAGTTGGGTTGTAGCCCAGATTTTGGGTTGACTCTAGTTTCTTTATATAGTTCTTCTCTCTCTCTCTCTCTCTCTCCCTCTCTCTCTCTCCCTCTCTCTCTCTCTCTCTCCCTCCCTCCCTCCCTCCCTCCCTCCCTCCCTCCCTCTCTCTCTCTCTCTCTCTGTTGGTTATGTGGTCAAAACCAGATTATCAATCCCAACTACTACAGCTGTTGATAGAGTCTTTTAAATTCTTAGAGAACGGCTGCCAACAGTTTGTTTACATTATGTGGTGGTTTGTTTTGTTTTTTTTTATTTGTGTGATAATGAAAATATGACTGGCCAAAGGTGAAAATATGGATATTAAATTTTTAATAGAGTATGCACAGCCATAAAAAGTAGGGAAAATAAAGCAGGAAAAGGGGGGGGGAGTAAAAAACATACAGACGAAGGCTCTTCCGTGATAATTAAAAATTATAAAGTCATTACTCTAGCTCGCTTTTCGAATTGCTGAGTGAATTAAACAGTTTATTGTCAGCGTGAATGCAGTGTTTTGCAGATTTCACTCATTAAAATTCTGCTTTCTTAAAAAATGGGCACCAAATGCACAGACATTCCCTAATTTGATTTAAACCTTGCCTTCCCTTTAGCAATTATCTTCTTCCATAATGGAACTCACCTTGAAGGGAGAGAAGGAAAGTTATCATGCAGGGGTGGATTTTTCCCCCCCAAAATGCCTGATTTGCCTACCTGTGTGGGATGTGTTTTAAATCTCTGGATTGCATATGGGTTTTCGATTCATGTTGCAATCTATGTGCATCTGTGTTTGTTCCTCTCAGATATTAAGAAGCAAAAGCTGCATGGGCCATTTTTGCTTTGGTGTGCCATAAAATGCTATTATAATAAGACATGTTATTTTTTTTAATGGCGGTGCCACAGTAGTAAACAGTCACATTTATCCGTAAATGATCATCTTTAATCTTTATAAATTGCACACTGAAGGAATAATAAAACCCTTGTCATTGAGCCTTATGCTGGTAAAGTTGCATTGGTCTTGGATGCTATTCAAGGTTTTATGATTTACTGTTTTACTGTATTGAATGGCTTAGCATAAAGTGGTGATTTCGTTTAGTAGCTCCCTTCAGGACATAATTTCCTCATTTGGGCTTTGGATCCTATCCCATGTTGCCACATGGCCAACTGGCTTTCCAAGCAGGGAGCTATTCTTAGCAAGTATTCGTACTTGCAAGTTTGTATTCCACCTGACCAAACCTGCCTTTATTTCCTGATATAGTGGAAATACATTAGAGGTAGTACCTGGCTCAACAGTAGCAACTGTGAGAGGGATCTTAGTGGACAATCACTTAAATATGAGCCAGCAGTGTGCTGCAGCTGTCAAAAGAGCCAACACATTTCTAGGCTGCATGAACAGAGGGATAAAATCAAGATCACTTGAAGTGTTTATACTACTTTATCATGCTTTGGTAAGGCCACATTTGGAATACTACATCCAGTTTTGGTCACCACGATGATAAAAAGATGTTGAGTCTTTAGAAAGAGTACAGAGAAGAACAATAAAGATGATTAGGGGACCAGAGCAATGGTGGGATTCAGATTTTTTTTACTACCGGTTCTATGAGCGTGGCTTGGTGGGTGTGGCAGGGGAAGGATACTGTAAAATTTCCAGTCAGGTGGTATTTGTTGGTTTTCCAAAGTACTCAATATTTCTGCTGCTAGTTCTCCAGAACTAGCTGAATACCACCTCTGGACCAGAGGCTAAAGGAACACTTGCTAGAATTTGGTATGTCTCTTTTAATGAAAAGAAGAATTGGAGATGACATGATAGCAGTGTTCTAATACCTCAGGCATCACAACTGTGAAGGTGCAGCACCAGCATCCTAACCATCTATGCTGCCTTGTCTGACAAATAACAGATAATCAGAGTTGGAAGGGACCTTCTCATCTAGTCCAATTCCATGCCCAAGCAGGAGTCCCTACACAATTTCTGTCTCCCCACGAAAGTGGTACCTATTTATCATTTACCATGCTTTCAAACTGCCAGGTGGACAGAAGCTAAGGTGAGTGACTGGAGCTCAACTAACTGCACAGTGTTAGTACTCAAACTAACGGAACAACGGAACAAATAACTGCCAGAACAAAGCATCATTAATCTACTGAGCCATTGTGCTCTATACATACAGATGACAAATATAATTGTTTATTCTTTCAGTATTTTCTTCCCCCTCAGAATAGGTCAGCATTTCTCCAATGGTTGTTCCCTCTTTGTGGGACGAACCAACCTGCTCAGTGTTTATACTATACACTATGTAGCTTAATGGTTCTCCACAAGAATGACCCATTTAATGACCCATTTAATGACAAGCATGACTTATGATTGTAATTTCAGGCTCAATTATTATTGAGGATTATTTGTAAATATGGAAGAGCAGCTTATCCCATCAGTCATCATCATCATCATTATCATCATCTTTTAAATGACCCTATAACCCCTTGTGGGGTGAAGTCTGGGTAACTGGATGGAGCTGAGTGATTACTGGCCAAATGCCCTTCCTGTCACCAATGCAGAGTTATATTCAGCAGATATATTTTCATCGTGCCCAGAGAGAGAAATATCTGCCTCTACCTAGCATTGAACTCACAGCCTCCTGATTGTGAGGCAAGAGGTCCACCTCTAGGCCACTGCACCACTCAGCTTGTCCTGCCAGTAGAGGTCATTAATTAAGAAGGGAATAGGAGATCTGAGTGTTGTGGTTTTAGTTTTATCGTTGCTGTTGTATTCAGTGGCCTCCATCCAGTAGAGGCAATGAGCTTTGTATATTTCTAGGAAAAAGTATATGTGACAGCATTCCAGGGAACATCCATTCCTGTCAGTAGTTCCAAGACAAGCATAGTCTCAAAAGTACTTTTATCAGAATAGCACCTGGCACATATGTGGAATTCCAAAACTAAAAGTTTCCTGGCTTCCCCACAATGTCCCAACCTACAACACATCCCCTTTTTACTCATCATCACATCACATGAACCAATCCCAAAGTAAGTTCCAATTCTTTCTGCGCCACGCTCTTTAACCTTGAACTATCAAAAGAACTATATTTTGTCTCCTAAGAGCTACTCAATTAACATCTCCCCCCTCCCACTTTCTCCAGCTGTATGGCAGCAATGAATCATGATTCTATAGCTGACAATATGATTTTAGAAATAATAGACTGTTAATATGCCAAAATGTAAGGTTAGAAATGAGTTCACTTAATGCAAGAATCCAAATTAGAGGAGCTGGCCTCTGCTTCGATACAATCAGCAAAGGGGAGACTGAAATCCATTTTAGCAATTGACTTTGCTATTTAGTGTTAGGGACTTTTCCCTTAAAATTCAGAAGTACTCTGTTTTCCTGTAACTGAAATCCATTTGAAGAGCACTATCATGTCCTCTCCACTTAATTTCTAAAGGCTAAATGTTCCGAATTTTTTTTTTCAATCACTTTTCATGGCTCTTACTTATTATTCCTCAAAGCATCCTCTGAATTGATTCCATTTTGACTGAAACCTTCTTAAGATGGTGTGGACAAAATTGGACAGAGCACTGCCTGATATGGAATAAAGTAAAATTCTTAAGCCCATGTCACACTGCACCAACGGATGGAAAGAGGATGTAAAACGGAGAGAAACACTTGCCATCCGTTGGTTAACGTGATTCATCCGTTCTGTTCTCACTGCCTCCATTTTTCATCCTCTCTATCCGTCCAGCATCCGTCTACTGAGGTTCCATCCGCTCAAAAGGTTTTGAGCTGCTCAAAACTTTTTGAGCGGAAAATGTATCCAACGCGTCCGTTCTGCATCTGCAACGCATACAGGAAACATCCATTCTACATCCGTTGTCATCCATTACGCATCCGCTATATCCTCTAGGCATCCGCTGCGCATCCGCGCAACTCAAATCTGCTCCAGCGGAAAACGGACACAGGGAGGAAGCGAAACAGACGCGGAATGAACGCACAGCATCAGTAGCACGGACAGAGAAAGGATGAAAGTGGATGCAGCTCACATACAAAGCATTTAAAATGGAAAAAATGTTCGCAGAGGGGACCTATCTCGGATATTAAGGATGTCTAGAGGATGCTTAGAAGATGCAAAAGGACACGTAGTGGAAAACCTATATTGCCTATAAAAAGGGGGAGCAACTCATCTGGATCTCACTTTCAGTCCAGCAGCCTTCATCTGGCTCTTGCTCTTCTACAGCATCCAAGATGTCCACCATGGATCGTAACACAGTCCTTTTGGTAGCCACCATCGTTCTGCAACAGTGCGAAGCCATCTACAGGCTCTTTCAACTGTTCTACGGGAAGAAAAGGGGACGTCCAAGAAGTGTCTGGGTCCGAAGATGGATCAGGAGAAGAGCAGAGTACGGACTGTACAACAAGCTGATGGTGGAGCTGAGGAACGAAGACCCTCGTTCATTCCAGAACTTCATGAGGATGCCTCCAGCCATGTTTGATGAAGTTGTGGAGCGGCTGAGACCCAGGTTGACCAAGCAGAGCACCAAATTCCGCCCCAGCCTGGACCCTGGGCTCAAGCTGGCACTGACTCTGTGCCACCTGGCCTCAGGGACCACCTACAGGAGCATGCAGTACGACTGGAGGGTGCCACACAACACCATCAGCATTGTCAGAGAAGTGGTGCAGGCCATCATCGAAAGAATACCTGGAGGAGCTCCTCCAGTGCCCCTCCACTGAAGAAGGCTGGAAGAAAGTTGCAGAGCAGTGGTATCAGAGGTGGAACTTCCCCCACAATGTTGGAGCAATAGATGGCAAGCAAGTGGCCTGCAAAGCTCCAGCCAAGTCGGCGTCCACTTATTTCAACTACAAGGGCTTCTTCAGCATCATCCTCTTTGCCATGGTCGATGCTGACTACAAGTTCATGTACATCGATGCTTCAGGCAACGGGTCAGCTTCAGATGCCCAGGTATACAACACCAGTGACCTCAAGGAGGGGCTGGAATGCAACCTCATCATGGGCTTCCCAGATCCAGACCCCCTGCCCAACGACACGCAAGATGTGCCCTACTTCATCGTGGGGGATGACGCCTTCTCTCTCAGAACCTACCTCATGAAGCCCTACACTTCCAGACTCCTCACCCATGAAGAGAGGATCTTCAACTACAGGCTGTCCAGGGCAAGGCGGGTGGTGGAGAATGCCTTTGGCATCCTGGCCAACAGGTTCCAGGTACTTCTCACCACCATGCAGCATCGCCCAGAGACTATGAGGAGGATCGTGGAAGCTTGCTGCATCCTGCACAATCTCATGCGCACCCGCTATCCAGTCTTTCAGAACAGGCTTGTGGACCTCCAGCAAGGCAATGGGGACATGAAGCCTGGGGAATGGAGGCAAGGGCAAAACCTGATAGACACTGAGGATGTGCAAGGCCCCAACAGAGCCTCACGTGAAGGGAAGAAGCAGCGCAAACTCCTGAGACACTGGTGCAACTCCCCAGCTAGAGCAGTGGAGTGGCAAGACAGGATGATAGATGCTTAATGGATGCTTCCTTCAGCCTGTCTCATCACACGGATGAGATTGGGCTATGTATGTTGGGTGGGCCTACAATGAACAGGGCATTTAATAAAGAGTTGTGTTTATGTTGATATGTGTGGATGAATGATTACATTATTATTGATAATAAAGGGCCAAAGGTGTGGCACTTGGGAGGGTGGACCATAGAGTCCCACTATGCTTGCACTGGAGGTTTATCTATCCCACAGCTATTACCCATCCCAAAGGTATCCCTGCCCATCCCACAGCTATTACCCATCCCAAAGGTATCTCTGCCCATCCCACAGCTATTACCCATCCCAAAGGTATCCCTGCCCATCCCACAGCTATTACCCATCCCAAAGGTATCCCTGCCCATCCCACAGCTATCCTTACCCATCCCACAAGCAAAGGCTTAAACCATTTCTAAAAGTTTCCACCAAGACTTTATTTAATAAAATAAATGAAGCAAGTGTGTGAAGCAAACATAATCTTTATTAATAACAAGCTGTAAAAGAAAAATAACCCAGGTCAAGTGTCCAAAGCAAAAATAAAGTCAACAGGTAGCCACCCAGTCTCTGGCACTCTTCTTGGTCACTCGGAGGCATGCCCAGTCTAAGGGGTGAAGGGTCCAGGTGCTGTGGAGGTGGCTGCTGCTGGAGTGCTGGTCTGAAGCACCACTGGGGTGCCTGGCCCCGAGAGGACAACAGGGGACGGTGTGTTGAGGAAGCTCTCAGACAGCTGGCTCAGCCCCGTGATGTTGAGAGCCCCTTCCTCCATGACATGGGGTGTCAGCCCCAATACCGATGACAGATGTACTGAGGCCGGGCTTGGCTGTGGGGTGGAGGAAGGAGCAGTGCAGTGGGGCTGTCTGGTATGCAGCTGGGTGAGGACTGGCATCAGTGGCATCGGTGGCGTGGGTGGCATCGGTGGCGTGGGTGGCATCGGTGGCGTGGGTGGCATCGGTGGCGTGGGTGGCATCGGTGGCGTGGGTGGCACCGGTGGCATCCGATGTATCTGTGCCTGGACTGGGAAGGGCTGCCTGTGCTGCTGGACCTCCTGGTAGCCGTAGCCTTGGGAGGGTAGGGCCTGTGGAAAGCCTTGGAAGGGCAGTGACATCACCTGGGGTGGAGGAGCAGGCCTGGACTGGGTGGGAGCAGGTTCATCTTTGTCTGGAGGGTTGTGAAGAAGATCGGTGATCCTGTCCTTCACCACCTGGTACTGGGGTTCCGCCATGTTCATGAGGGTCTGGTTGACATAGGAGAGGAAGGGCTTGTGTTTGGAGGATGGGGTGTCGGTGTGTACCAGGTGAGAGAGGAGATCTACGCTGCTCCTGATGGTGTCTCTTATCTCTAGCAGGACAGTGTGGCTCTGCCCCTCCGGTTTGCCTCTCTTCCTTTCTGTGGAGGTGGAGCTGGGGGTGGATGCGGGTTGGGCTGTGGTGGAAGTGCCATCTCCTTTCTCCCACTGCGTCAGGGGGTCCTTCATGTGCTCTGCCACGGATAGTGCAGCTGTCGGGGGGTCTCCGTCATAGCACGCTCCACAGATACCTGCCTGGACACAAGAGCTGACTCTTTGCCAGAAGAGGGCTGGCCCTCAGCAGGCTGCCGGAGAGAGAGGGTTGTGAGAGGGGCTGCTCCTCAGTGGTGGATCTCACCCTCCAAGAAGCTGCACTTGGCCATCACGTAGGTCTCTCTGTCCATCAGCTTGACCGCGGCCTGGCCAGATTTCTTGAGGTGTGCTTCCACCAGCCGAGGAGCACCTCCGAAGTGTAGCCCAGGCTCTCCGCCTTCTCTCTCCAAGCAGCCTGCTTCCTTTTGGTGTCGCAATAGAGCCTGTGTCCCTTCCACCATAGATACTCCAGCACCTCCTCCTCATGTTCCTCTTTTATGTTGTTTTGCCTCCTCTCCTGTTCACACATCTGCCTCTTCCTCCCTTTGGCAGGGCCATATGGGCCCTCATCAGAGCGGCTTTGAGGTTGTAGGGGCTGCTCCTCCACACCACCACCACCCGCAGCAGCAGCAACAACAGGAGCAGCAAAAGCAGGACCAGCAGGATCACCACCAGCAGCAGCAGCAGCAGCACCAGAAGGACCAGGAGCAGGAGCAGGAGCACCAGCAGGACCAGCAGGACCAGGAGCACCAGCAGGACCAGGAGCATGAGCAGGACCAGGAACAGTGCCAGCAGAGTAAGCACCAGCAGGACCAGCAGGACGAGGAGCAGTGCCAGCAGAGTAAGCACCAGCAGAAGCACCAGCACCAGGAGCAGTGCCAGCAGATTAAGCACCAGCAGAAGCACCAGCACCAGGAGCAGTGCCAGCAGAGTAAGCACAAGCAGAAGCACCAGCACCAGGATCAGCGCCAGCAGAGTAAGCACCAGCAGAAGCACCAGCACCAGGAGCAGTGCCAGCAGAGTAAGCACCAGCAGAAGCACCACCATCAGAAGCAGCATCAGCAGAAGCACCACCACCAGAAGCAGCATCAGCAGAAGCCCCAGCAACAGAAGATCGAGCCCGGGCAGCAGAAGCCCCAGCAGAAGCAGAGTTGGGGCCAGGGCGTGGGAGGGTGGCCCTGTCCCTCTTGCCAGGGCTGTGAGCAGATGGCAGAGGCTTCCGTTTCTTCCCCATGGTTGTTGGGTTGCAGGCTGGCTGGCTGGCTGGCTGGAGAGCTGTTTCTGGAAGCAGGTCTTTCCTCTGAATGGTGACCTGCCTGGGAGCTGCTTCCCTTTATATCTGCGGGGCTGACGCAATGCATCCTCCCCGCATGCGCAGTGAACGCTAGGCATCTGCTTTCCATCCGACCTGCATCCTCCCCCCGTCCGTTCCTTTCTGTGTTATCCACTCTGCTTATGCAAATTCGGGGCACTTTTGAGAGCGGATAACAACGGATGGAACATTTTTCCCATCCGCTGTGTCCTTTTTACAAACGTTTTGCATCCGTCGGCCAGTGTGACAGGGCCTTAAATTCCCTTGATTGAAAACTGTGCTTATATAGATGCAAAATAAAATTCCATCTGGTTTTCTGCCATTATCTGTTCTGAACTTCCATCTTTCTGATAAAATATTACTGCAACAGTTCCAGGCTGCTTCTGCTGTTCTTGAAGAATAGAATAGAATAGAATAGAATAGAATAGAATAGAATGGAATGGAATGGAATGGAATGGAATGGAATGGAATGGAATGGAATGGAATGGAATGGAATGGACCTTGGAGGTCTTCTAGTCCAACCCCATGCTTCGGCAGGAAGCCCTATACCATTACAGACAAATGGTTATCCCGATGGTTTTCTTCTTAAACAGTTTCAGTATTGGACCATTCACAACTTCTGGAGGCAAGTTATTCCACTGATTAATTGTTCTAACTGTCAGGAAATTTCTCTTTAGTTCTAGGTTGTTTTTCTCTTTCATCCACCCATTGCTTCTTGTCCTGCCTTCAGTACCTTGGAGAATCGCTCGACTCCTTCTTCTTTGTAGCAGCCCCTGAGATATTGGAACACTGCTATCATGTCACTCCTAGTCCTTCTTTTCATCAAACTAGCCATACCCAATTCCTGCAAATGTTCTTTATATGTTTTAGCCTCCAGTCCCCTAATCATCTTTGTTGCTCTTCTCTGCACTCTTCCTAGAGTCTCATTTTTTTAACATCGTGGCAATCTAAACTAGATAATCAATCTCTCCTTTCAGTTCTTACTTGGATATATATGCTCTTAGTTTACTGTTGCTTATTTTGATATTTTTCACTTTTTTTCTGCTACCACATTAGCTTTCTCTGCTGTCTGGATCTTCATTTCCATTAATTTATCCTTTCATTATATCCTACTTACCCTTGCTCTGTGTTCATTAAAATTCACTTTCTTGAAGCCCAAGATATGTACCAGAGTTTAATTTAATTCCAATTTTAATCTTTTAAAATCCAAGAACTTCAGCTTAATATCATGCTTCCACATCCCTCCTACTTTCCCTTCCTTGAGTAAGTGTTCCTGCCTATTAATATCAAGTCAAGAATAATTGAACCTCTTGTATCTTCCTCCACCCTCACAGGAGAAAAATGTCAGAAATTTTTTGAAAGGACCTAGCCCTGACAGAGGTTGTCTTCTAACAGATGTTTGGATAATTAAAGCTTCTTACCACTATGTTTTATGCTATTTAAAAAAAACATTTTGGGGGGGAAAGCATCATCAACATCTTTATTAAACCAATAGTGGTATTATATTATCTGTATTTTTTCTGTCATCTATCTTACTCTAGATTCTCTCTGGTTAAAAGGATAAAAGTTGTATCTGTCTCTAGGGTTGGTGTTCATCTCCATTTCTTAGCTCAGAAAACCACCACTGCACAAAGATGCTTCTGTGGTCAAGTGGCCAGCATGAGCATAAGTTGAGGCTTGTTTCCTTCCCTCCAAAGTGGTATCTATTTAGTATAATTTCAAATTATTAGGTTGACAGCAGCTGAGCCAGGAACAGGAGCTCACCCCATCATGTGATATTTAAATCTTGAACTCAGTGGTGGTATTCTACTGGTTTGGTCTGGTTCTGCCGAGCTGGTAGTGGCGATGAGCAGCTGAGACTGAACGGGTTCTCTCAGATGAGCTGCTGTTGGGCCCACCCACCTGCCCAGGCTCCTATGCTCACCTTTATCCTCTGCTTTTGAAGCGCAGCTGCTTTGTGTGGGCACAGCAGAGTGTCACGCAGCAGCTGCTGAAGTGACCAGATTTGCAGGAGGTGAGTTGGAACACCTCTGCACCTGTGCAAAGTGCACATACACAAAGTGGATGCATGCATGCAAAGCACACTCACCAAGCCAAGCCCACTGAACTGGTTGTAAAACTTTTTGAATCCCACCACTGCTTGAATTGCCAAATTTCTGGGCGACAAGTCCAACATTTTAACCTCTAGGCCACCGCATATGAAGTTCATTCATTTGGGATTTCAAACAAGAGTGGATATTTTTAAAAACAAACAAACAAAAACCATCTGGCTTCTCGTCAAGGTTGTATGAATCTTCCACCTGATACTTCGCATCTACCGTGTAACGCAAACTCTCCTCCCTTTCCAATTGTTCCTTATTTTTTTCCCCAAAGACAAAACAATTTGAAGCTAACTGGCAATCGTCTTCACTTGCAACTTTGAGGATATAAAAAACCACTAGCAGCATCAGCTGATCAATGAAAGAGTGAAAAAGCATGTTCATTCAGGACTGCACTGCAGGTCCAAGATTTTTTTTAAAAAATCCTTATCTCCTTTTTTTTAAAAAAAGAAAATAAATTGCTTGGGCCCATTAGGAGAAGGACATGAGCCCAGGAGGTGGAGTGAGTCAAGAATTCCTACCAATGAGATAATGAATGTCTGTCAGCTCTGCCATAGCTTTGCAGAGAAAATGCCAGCTTTGTAGGGGTTTCAGATAAAAACTCAACTCAAGTCTCAAATTGACCAGCATGGTGCTGTTGCTCATGTTTGAATCTGATCCGAAACTGGTTGGGAGTTTGGTTCAAAAGTGCTGTTTTTAAAGAGGGTCAGTTTGATGCTTGAAATAGTGGAAGTTTTCACCTGGTAGAAGTATTCAGTTAATTATTTAATCTTAAACTGCTCCTGATTTGTAGTACAGTGATTTGTACTTTTTTTGGTTCTTTGGGTATCATGTACATTGTGTCACGTATTGTATTTATGTGAAAGTTAGTTGAGCACATGTCAAAGATAGAGTGCATGAGACTCACTCAGGGCAATCCTTACAGAGAGAATCTGTGTTTTTTCTTAACAATGTTGGCTTATTCAGGAAATGTGGAAAAAATCTAGAATGAAGGCTTCAAAAGATGGGTTGGGAAAGTCAAAGAGGTGGTTTTCCTGAAACTAAATAAAACAATGACACTCCTGCAGAAAAGTGTCAAGTAGGGTGAAGCCATGCCACACCTTGTTGGAAGTTGGGAAAGTGGATGGGACCATCATGTACACTTTTGTTTTCTTTTCTTTTCTTTATTATTTTAATCTTGTCTTTATTCTATATGTGTGTGTGTCTGTGTGTGTGTGTTATATGGTATTCAGCTTTGTTCAGGTATTTTCCCATGTCATTATAGTTGTGCTTTTAAAGTTGTAGCAACGTTTCAGCAGAATCTCATCTGCCATCATTAGGTTTCCTTATTGTGTTCATCTGTGAGTCAGACTTTCACAGCCGTTTCAGTTTTAAATTTGGGGCCAGCCTACTGTTGTGCCAGAATGTTTTTTGTCTTCATCCTGATTAGTTGGGAAACTTGGTCTGTGTTTATTGGTCTTGGGTTTTGCTGTGTTCTGCTTGATTGGTGTTACTAATATCTTCTGTCTGTTTTGTGGCTTTTTTTGTGTCTTGATTGGCTGGCAACATTGTGTTCCTGTATTGGAGGCTTTTAGTGCAGCTTGGCTCTGAGTAAATGGATGACTATCATTTATTAGGAAACTAGGTTTCATCTGGGTGCCTGGTTGGGGTGTGTTTGAGCTGGAGGTATCAAGGGGGATCTGTTTCTGCCCAGGTGTTTGCCTGGCTTATGGTGTGGAGATTTTTTTGTTTGTGAGTGCAGGCTTCCAAATAATTGACAGTCTGGTGGAATCATCTCTTCTATTCCTGCTTTCAGGTCTTTTTTCAATCTCTGTGGCTTCTCTGATAATTCTGTGGCTGGGGTTTTCTATAATGGCTAGGGTTTTGGTGCCATTGAAGTTGATGCTATGACCTGTGGCTTTCATGTGTTGGACTAGTGAGGAAGTGTGTTCCAGCTTTTTTACTGCATTTTTGTGCTCATTTAGGCGGGTACTTATTTTTCTATTGGTCTGTCCAATGTATGTGGCTGGGTATGATGCACAGGGGACTTCATACATGCCTTGGTTTTCCAGGTCAATTTTATCTTTGGGGTTTCTAAGGATGGCTGCTATTTTTCTGTCTGTTTTGAAGGCAGTCTTGATGTGATGCCTGTGTAGTATCTTACTGATTTTGTCTGTAGTACCTCTTATGTAGGGCAGGATAGCTGTTCCATAGTCTGTTCATCTTCTCCGTCTCCATTATGTCTCAGTGTGTTTTTGTGGATCAGGCCAGTGATTTTGCTTTTGTGGAAGCCGTTGGCTGTCAGTACTTTAGTCAGGGTGCATAGTTCAGTCTTTATGTGTGTTTTGTCTGTCAGGCGTTTGGCTCTGACAATTAGTGTTTTGGCCATGGAATTTATCTGTGCTGGGTGGTGGTGGGATTGGGCGTTGAGGTAGCAGTTGGTGTGTGTTTTCTTCTGGTATATGGAGTCCTAGTGTGCCATCTGCTTTTTTGTAGATTAGTACATTTAGG
>BLBF01000049.1:5927730-5967476 GCA_015471245.1 Laticauda colubrina
TAGATAGATAGATAGATAGATAGATAGATAGATAGATAGATAGATAGATAGACAGACAGACAGACAGACAGACAGACAGATACAGACAGACTCCAGCAAAACACAATTGTTTCACTTCTAAAGGTCCTCACCATGTTTTACAAGCATTGCAGCTTCCCACATTGATTTCATCCTGGTAACTCTCTTTCACCATAGTTACCATGGGTCCAACTGACTCATCTTGTGAGAAAGGAAGCCTGTTTGATGACTGGTGTGGGGGTGGTCTTCCAGGTTTTCAGACTTTTTTAGGATCTCTGGAGGAAAAGAAAGTGTAGAACTGCTAGTGGGATTTTATTTTTCTTACATAGCTCTCTGAATATTCAGAGAATAAAATTTCCATAATTGTTCAGTATTGGTATTGTTCAGTATCCAGTCAAAGAGTTTAAGCAGGGTAATCTCCTTTATCTGGCCTCTCTTTTCCATTTCTTCTATCTTCCCAGGGAAATTTAATGGAACTTTGAAACTTATGAATTACTGTTAAACCAGGAAATAGAGGGTTCATTTTTTTTTCTATTGATTTTCAAAGTCAAATACATTGGTATACCAGGGGAATCCTTGAAAATGTGAAAAGTTGTCTGCAGATTTCCACTTTATTAATCAACGGCAGGATGATATTGTTGGATGAAACTCAGTGTCTTATCTATGACTGATTACAACATGCTTGGATAAAAGAAATTGTCAAGTGGATAAAATGAAAGCTTTAAAGTAAATTAGAGAAATGTTTCTGACATATTAAAAAAAAGCAAATTATTCTCATTCTGCTCTTATAATCTCCTATCAACCAATTCTGTTGATTTGATTGTATCTCTTATGACAATTTAGAGCCCATTCCACTGCCAGGGTAGTTATCCCTAAAAATAAGATTAAATGAGAGCAAAGGAATGTAAAGCCCATGTCACACTGAACCAACGGATGCAAAGAGGATGTAAAACGGACAAAAAAGCTTGCCATCCGTTGTAAAATGTGATGCATCCATTGTGTACTCACTGCATACATCTTTCATACACTCTATCCACAAACATCCATCTACTGCTATTTCATCCGCTCAAAAAGTTTTGAGCTGCACAAAACTTTTTGAGCGGATGAACTTTCCGCCGCGTACAATCTACATCTGTGACACATACGGCCAACAAACTTTCTACGTCAGTTGTCATCCGTTACACGTCCAATGTATCCTCTTGGCATCCTCTGGGCATCCGCGCAACTCACATCAGCTGTAGCTGAAAGTGGAAAGAGGGAGGAAGCAAAAGGTACGCGGAACATCCACACAGCGTTAGTAGCACAGACATAGAAAGGATGTAAGCAGATGCATCTTGTATATAAAGCATTAAAATGGACAAAACATTCATATATGGGACGTATCTCAGATATTTAGGATATCTGCAGGATGTCTAGAGGATGTGGAAGGACACTTAGCAGAAAACCGACATTTCCTATAAAAAGGGGGAGGAAATCACCTGGATCTCACTTTCAGTCCAGCAGCCCTGGTGTGCAGACCTCTTCAGCCTTGCTCTTGCTCTTCCACATCATCCATTGATCTCCACCATGGATCATTGCACACTCCTTTTGGTAGCCGCCATCATTCAACACCAGAACCAAGCCCTCTTCAGACTGTTTCACCTTTTCTATGCAAAGAGAAGGAGACGTCCAAGAGCTGTGTGGGTCCAACGATGGATTGGGAGAAGAGCGGAGTTTGGACTGTATGACAAGCTGATGGTGGAGCTGAGGAATGAAGACACTCATGCATTCCAGCACTTCATGAGGATGCCACCAGCCATGTTTGACGAAGTTGTGGAGCGTCTGAGACCCAGGTTGACCAAGGCAAACACCAACTTCCATCCCAGCCTAGACCCTGGACTGAAGGTGGCACTGACTCTGCGCCACCTGGCCTCTGGGATCATGTACAGAAACATGCAGTATGCCTGGAGGGTGCCACACAACACCATCAGCATTGTAGTCAGAGAAGTGGTCAGTGAAGTGGAGGAGCTCCTCAAGTGTCCCACTACTGAAGAAGGCTGGAGGAAAGTTGCAGAGCAGTGGTATCAGAGGTGGAACTTTCCCCACACCGTTGGAGCCATAGATGGGAAGCACGTGGCCTGCAAAGCTCCACCCAACTCAGGGTCCAATCCCACAACTATCCTTATCCCACAGCTATCCTTACCCATCCCACAGCTATCATTACCCATCCCACAGCTATCCATCCCACAGCTATCCTTACCCATCCCACAGCTATCCATCCCACAGCTATCCTTACCCATCCCATAGCTATCCATCCCACAGCTATCCTGACCAATCCCACAAGCATGCAAAGGCTTAACCCTTTTTTCAAAGTTTTCCCCAACACTTTATTAAGTTAAAAAAATGAACCAAGTGTGTGAAGCAAAGATAACCTTTATTAATAACAAACTGTATGACTTTATTAAAAAGCAAAATGACCCAAGTAAAGTGTCTTTAAGCAAAGATAAGGTGAACAGGTAACAACTCAGTCTCTGGCACTCTTTTCAGTCACTCTGAGGCGTGCCCATGGTCTCAGATGTAAAGGGGCCAGGGACTGTGGAGGTGGCTGTTGCTGGAGTGCTGGTCTCAGGCGCCATTGGGGTGCCTGGCCCCAAGAGTACAACAGGAGATGGTGTGTGCAGGAAGCTCTCAGAGAGCTGATTCAGTCTCATGAGGTTGAGAGGCACTTCCTCAAGGATCTGGGATGTGAGGCCCAACACTGATGACAGATGTTCTGAAGAAGGGCTTGGCTGTGGGGTGGAGAAAGGAGGAGTGTAGTGGGGCTTTCTGGTCTGCAGCTGGGTCAGCTGAGGCATCTGTGGCGTCTGTGGCATCCGAGGAACCTGGGTGTGGACTGGGAAGGGCTGCCTCTGCTGTGGGAAGTCCTGGTAGTGGTAGGCTTGGTAGGCGAGGGGCTGCTGAAATCCGTGGAAGGGCTGTGACATCGACTGGGGTGGAGGAGCAGACCTGGAGTGGGTAGCAGCAGGTTCAGCTGGGCCTGGAGGGTGGTGCAGAAGAGCTGTGATCCTCTCCTTCATCACCTGGTACTGGGCCTTGGGCATGTCCATGAGGGTCTGGCTCACGTACGTGATGAAGGGCTTGCAGTTGGAGGATGGTATGTCAAAGTGGACCAGCTGGGAGAGAAGATCTGTGCTTTGTGTCCCTGATCTCCAAGAGGACAGTGTGGCTCTGCCCCTCCAGTCTGGCTCTCTGCCTGCTTTCTGTGGAGGTGGAGCTGGGGGTGGGGGTGGGTTGGTTTCTGGTGGCTGCCTCTTCTTGCTCCATCTGAGACAGGGGATCCTCCACATCCTCTGGCATGGGGAGTGCAGCTGTTGGGGGGGTCTCTGTCGTGGGGCCCTCCAAAGACACCTGCCTGGACATGGTAGCTGTCTCCTGGCTGGAAGAGGAGTGGCTCTCTATGGGCTGTCTGAGGTAGAGGGTTGACAGAGGGGCTGCTCCTCGGTGGTGGATCTCACCCTCCAGGAAACTGCACTTGGCCATGACATAGGTCTCCCGGTCAGTTAGATTGACAGCGGCCTGCCCGGATCTCTTCAGGTACAGCTTGCCATACCAGGTGTGCATATGCTTCCACCACCCCAGGAGGACATCTGAAGTGTAGCCCAGGCTCTTTGCCTTCTCTCTCCATGCTGCCTGCTTCCACCTGGTGTCGCGATAGAGCCTGTGGCCCTTTCTCCACAGGTACTCGTTCTCCCTCAGCCATTCCAGAACCTCCTCCTCATGGTCTTCGGAAATGGAGTACTGTTTCCTCTCCCCCTTCTCCTTGCCTTGCCTCTTCCTCCCTCTGGCAGAGGCTTCAGGGCCTTCAGCAGCAGGGCTTTGAGGGCCTTGGGGCTGGTCCACCACAGCAGCAGCAACAGGAGAAGCAGCAGCAGCAGCAGGAGAAGCACCAGCAGCAACAGCAGCAGCAGCAGCAGGAGAATCACCAGCAGCAGCAGCAGCAGGAGAAACACCAGCAGCAGCAGGAGAAGCAGCAGGAGAAGCACCAGCAGCACCAGCAACACCAGCAGCAGCACCAGCAGCAGCAGCTTCAGTGTCAGTGCCAGGGGGTGGGACAGTGGTTCTGTCCTTCTTGCCAGGGCTGGCAGGAGTAGGCACAGGCTTCCTCTTCTTCCCCATGGTGTTCTCTCAAGATATCTCTGGCAGCAGGTCTTTCCTCTGAATGGTGACCTGCTTGCGAGCTGCCTCCTTTTATATCCGCGGAGCTTACGCAATTCATCCTCCCTGCATGTGCAATGAATGCTTTGCATCTGCTACGCATCCGCTATGCATCCTATAGGCGTCCGTTATGCATCCACATCATCTGCTATGTATCCGCTACGCATCCATTCCTTCCGCTACACGTCCACTTCACTGTTCTCTCCCGGAAGCCCTGAGGATGTGTCATCCACTTCCATCCGCTTTCATCCGCTAGGCTTCCTACGAATGTCTGCTTTACATCCCCGCTACATCCTACCCATTTCCATTCCTTTACGTTGTTTTCCACTCTGCTTATGCAAATTTGGGGCACTTTTGAGAGTGAATAACAACGGATGGAAAATTTGCTCATCCGCTGTGTCCTTTTTACATAAGTTTTGCATCTGTCGGCCAGTGTGACCTAGCCTTAAGGGAGGCAGTTAAATAACAGATACATTTATGATTGGAGATCAAGTCATAACAACAGTTTGGATGAGGTGAGGTTTATTCTGAATAATTTATATATTTTTCCCCAAGGTGGTAATGGGAACTTTGTCAGTCAAACTTAAGGCCTTTCTAGATTGTCGCTTGACTTTTATTTTATTATTATTTTTAATTATTTCATTTAGAGAAAGTAATGATTTCTGAATATTTAAGAACACTGGCTGGTTTTGCACACTTCACTGTATGTTTGGGATAATGGCAATTCAGTTCAGCCTCTGTTGTTGACTAAAAACATTCAAAAAGTTTTGGATATCTTGTCCTGAAGCTGGGCAAAACAAGCAGCCAAGAAAATTATTATTTTGCCTTTCCTGTATGCGTGTAAAACATGTTTGGTGGATTGGGAAAGCAGCTTAAGTTATATTTATTTAGACAGCTATTGTGGCAGGAAACCCCCCCAAGCTCTTCACTTTACTATAAAGACGGTAAGCCAAACATTGCTGCCTCAATTAAAATCAGCATTCTCTGTAGAATATGTATTTTTCACCAGCCCTTTTGCTTCGATGATGACGAGTTTCTGTGTTTCAAATCTAGCTCTGAGCAGCTGATGTTCAGAAAGTAATTAAAACCAAGTGTAAACAGTGATGAATGTTGGCTAGGGGCAGAGAGAAGAGATGTTTTGGCGAGCTGCAAAATGGAGAGATTATACTTTCAGATTTGGGAAAGAGGATGTCACAACCCACCAAGTCAGCTATAAAAGAGAGAATAAAGCTACGTGTCTGTATATTAATAACTGAGTGTGTTTCTCCCCGTGGCACATTAAGAACCAGGCTAAGGGGTATAATAAACAGGTGAGTGTGGCAGCAGTTCAGAGCATAACTATGATTTAGAGACTGGCTATGATGTTTCATAGCAGTGGACGGATGTTATACCCAGTCACCTAAATTTCATCAGGACTATTCCAAGCCAGGTGATCCCCAAATATATTTGGGACTGCATTTCCGATAATTCATATCCATCATGAACCATAAGAAGATGGATCATCAAAGAAGTAACATTATTTGCATAATTTGCTAATTTATGTTTGAGATGAGGATGTAGAGATAAGTATTTATATTAAAGGGATAGAGATATGATGGATAGCCTATGTATGCAGCCATTTCATTTGCCTACTCCATTTTCATCTCTTCTATTTAAGTTAAATAAACATCAAGAAACACTTTCAACTACATCATTAAAAAAAAAAAAAACCAGCATCCTCAGAACTGAGCTGATCTAAGATAAGAGCCATGGTGGTGCAGTGGTTAGAATGCAGTACTGCAGGCTACTTCTGTTGCCTGCCGGCTGCCTGTAATGTAGCAGTTCAAATCTCAACAGGCTCAATGTTGACTCAGCCTTCCATCCCTCTGAGGTGGGTAAAATGAGGATCCAGATTGTTGGGGGCAATGTACTGACTCTGTAAACCACTTAGAGAGGGCTGCAAAGCACTGTAAAGTGCTATTGCTATTGCCATAATACAGCATTGTGGGTGGTCTAATTTTCCTTCCCCTTAAAATATAAACATTAAGAACAACATAAACCCCCTAGAAGAATTAGATGTCATTTCTGAGATGATCCCATTGCATATACAGGCCGTTCTCGATTTACAACTGACCATTCAAAGTTATAGCACTGAAAAAAGTAACTTATCGCCTTTTTTTCACACTTACAACTGTTGTAGCATCTCCATGGTCACTTGATCAAAAATCAGATAGAACAGAATACCTTTATTGTCATTGATTTCTACAAATGCAATGAAATTTGAAAGCTACTCCAGCACAGTGTCTCAAACACCATATCACAATCACACTACAGAGTACTTAAAAATTAAAATAATTAAAATAATAATTAAAAACCTAGTCTAAAACCTATCTAAAACACATAGTAAGTTAGATAGTTTTAAAATGCCACTATATACATAGGGCTAATGATATATATACATAGATGCTTAGAAACTGGCATGTGTTTATGAGGTTGCAGTGCTCTGGGGTCATGTGATCACTTTTGCTAACTTTCTGATGAGCAAAGTCAATGGGGAAGCCAGATTTGGGTAACAACTGTGTTACTAATTTCTCCAACTATTGTGATTCACTTAACACCTGTGGCAAGAAAAGTCCTGTTGTGAGTTGCAAGTCAAAGGCAAGCAAGTGGCATTGACTGAAGTTTGCTGGGTAAAGGCAAAGGTTCCCCTCGTACATACATACTAGTCATTTCCAGCTCTAGGGGTTGGTGCCCATCATTACAAAATCGAAGAGCCAGCGCTGTCCAAAGATGTCTCCATGTGGGCATCAAGACTGAACGTCAAATGCACACAGAATGCTGTTACCTTCCACCAAAGTGGTCCCTACTTTTCTACTTGCATTTTTACCTGCTTTCGAACTGCTAGGTTGGCAGAAGCTGGGACAAGTAATAGGAGCTCACTCTGTTACGTGATACTAGGGGTTCGAATCGCCGAACTGCCGACCTTTCTGATCAACAAGCTCAGCATCTTAGCCACTGAGCCGCAGCGTCCCTTTTAGAACAGTCATAAAACAGGCCAAAATTCACAACAGAAATTTTTGAATCAGTCATTGACTTGTTTTTCTCCATAGCAGTTATTTGAAAAGAACACCGGGCAACATTTTCACTCTGCACATTACAATAATGATCTGAGAGAAAAGAAATGCTTGATCTTTAAAATGGAGCTCATAAGCCTGAAACATGAGAACATATCTTCGAATATATCCTTTTATATAGAGGACAGTCTTCAGAAAGGGGAGAAATTACCTATAGGGTTTCTTATTCGCTCCTAATAAAATAATTCTACCATCAGATTTTAGTTGATACTGCATATTGACAGAAGATTATCAAGCTCTTGGCTGAAGAAAACTCAGTTTTTTCAAAGTTTTCTTTAAGAGTTAATCAGATTTAATGAAAGAAGAAAAATGGATTGGATGACAGAAAGCTCCGGCTGGATTCTTTCACTTTAGCACCCAATTTATCTCCAAGTTGGTAGGGTGAAAACTATTTAATTCTCTGGCTAACAACCATCTGATGGATAGGGAAGATAGTTAACCATTTGCCTCATAATGGAGGAATGGGCAGATGTTCCAACTAATAATGCTTTGCAAGCCATTAGCCAGTTTCTCAGGCTTTGAAAAGCCCATAAAGAACATTGTGGGATTGTAGCAAGCGCCAGAAAAATAGCATGTGTATTTGGAATTCAGCATTCCTTCTCCCCTCCCTCTCCTTCCTTCCTTCCTTCCTTCCTTCCTTCCTTCCCTCCCTCCCTCCCTCATCAGTGCTATCTCCCTGTAAAGAGAAAGGCAGGGGAAATATTTCAAAAATTATTGTGGCGAAACCTGTGAAGCCATCTGGCTGAAGTCTGACATGGTTAAGACTTCTGAAGTTTCTGCGATCTCTGTTGTTTTCATGACACTGTACCAAATATTAGGCTATCTGCAGCTGATGCAATGCTTCTCCATCTGAGCCTGCAGACAAATCTTTTCCTGCAAATCAAATCCAGCAGTGCCTTGCACTGAATTAATACGCCCCTCATGCCTCAAAGCCTAAGCTCAGAATGAATTATGCCTTCTTTCAATCCCCAGCTAGAATCAAATCAGGATTTTCATAAGGCCTCATATACAAGCATTAATGTTTCCCTTTGGCCAGGGGCATCCCTGGAAGAGTGTCAAAAAAGGCAAACAGATAACCATAACCATGAGTTGGTGCCCTTTTCTTATTATTTGGATGAATAAAAACAGGCTTGGACTTCAATCATTTATTTATATTTTATGAATCAAATTTATATAAATGCCCATTTGAAGAGAATCATGCGGTCATGGCTGACATTTTGATTTCTTTAATCCTTCTGGAGGTTCTCTCTATCCCTTTCTCTCTCCTTCCCTCCCTCTCTCCCTTTCCCTCTCTCCATCTCTCTCCTTCTCCCTCCCTCCCTCTTTCTCTCCCCCTCCCTCCACCCTCTTTCCCTCTCTCTTTCTTCCTCTCTCTGCCTCCTTCCCTCCTTTCCTTCCCTCCCTCTCTCTCCCTCCCTTTTCCTCCCTGTCTCCATCTCTCTCCTTCTCCCTCCCTCTCTCTCCCTCTCCCTCCCTCGCTCTCTCTCTCCCTCTCTCCCTCCCTCTCATGTTGAGGCCTGATCTGATCCAAGGTTTCTTATCCCAAGTGGTGACCATGTCTTCCAATGGACTATGCAGAAAACTAGTTCAGAAGACTAATTCCAGAAGACTGGAACTGGTCCATCTGAAATCCATAGGGTCTATCAGTCACCAAGAGTGGACCAATCCAATGAATTAAATTTTGAATTTAGAGGGGAAGCATAAATAAATTATCAATCTTCTAAACTGGGGAAGTATACCTTCTTTGTATAAATATATTGGTCTCTTTTGAAACTTCCACATATTTGTATTTAATTGGAGATATTGTAAAGTAAATTTAGCTATTGATGACTTTCAAAAAGTTCCTGTTAATTGAGGCCAGTCTGGAGTTCAGTCCTGCCAGATTCAAGGTTGTGGCAAGAGAGTTCATAAAATGGAATAAAACTTTGGCTCTACTGTGGTCATAAGTCAATGATTACCTGTATTCTATATACATCATAATAAGAACAGAAAGTGCTTCCATGCTGCTGATAATCTTCTACAGCAAATATATATTTTTAAAAAAATCCCCTTCATCTTGACACAGGAGCAGAGAGATTACTCTCCATTAAACTCTAATTGCACTATTCTCAAATTTGCTTTTAAACTTGAGGAACCCAAGATTCCTGTGGCACAGACTGACTGAGGAAGCTGTCAGTGCAGACAAAGGCTATTTCTAGCTGAAAATAAAGTGTCAAAGGGATAAAGATTCTTGGATAATTTTAAAAAAAATCTTTAAAAAAAAGAAGGAAAGCAGCGGAGGGAAAAAGGAAAAAAGAGTGTGGAATCTGGAAAATGGAGGAGACCACCTGAAACTTAAAAAAAAAAAATGATAGTGGAATTTTAACAAGGCTTTCAAAAGATACACTGTAGCTGAAACTTTGTTACAAGATCACAAAGCCCCTGGAAAGGGAAAGTGAGAAAAGAAGCAAGAAACAGTTTTGGATTATTGGATGATTCCTGGAACTTTGGATGAAGGATCCTAATGAAACAAAATAAAATCAATTGGGGGTTGTTTATTTTAATTTTTTTAAATGGCATCACTCCTTGAAGAATTAAAAATGTGACTTAAAGAACAAAAAGAAGAAGCACAAGAGGGAAGAGGATTTTTTGGCTTTGTATTTCAATTTTTAGAAATGGAGATCTTGAACTATGAAAAACAACAAAAAATGCTGGCAGAACAAGAAGGGCGGTACAACAAAGAAGCCATCTTTAATGAACAAGCAATTTTAAGAGGGATAAAAAAAGGAAAGGGAGGAAAGGGAGTTAAAAACTTGAGCATTAAAGCAACAACTAAAAAAAAGAATAATTTGAAAAGTAATCATAATATCAGGAAGAAGCAGAAGGAAGGATCACAGAACGGAGAATCAGATAGAAAAAGGAAGAAAAGGGGGAGGGAGAAGAAGAGAGGAAAGAGGGAAAGGAAAAGAAACTACAAAGGACAGAAACAAGATATAGAGGTACAGGAAAAGCATACAAGAATTAAAAGTATAAACCTATTTAAAAGACACAGAGACAATGGTTAAAATTTAACTTAAGAACAGGATTCTGCAAGGGTGCATGGGATAGCTTTGTTATGGTAGAAATAGAAAAGAATAGAAAATAGGTTAGATGATTAAAATGACAGAAAAAAATTATATTGATGTGTAGTGGAATATTTGTTTGTAAAAAGAATAAGGCTCTCAATGATTTTAAAAGAAAGTTTAAAAAAAACTGAAAAGAAACATGGAAGATTTGTATCAGTTGACAAGATGAACTTGAATAAGAATAATAATTTCATTGACTACTCTTAATAACTATTGTTTGGTTTTTTATTTAAAGACAGTAATACATAAAATATGAAATATGATTAAAGTGAAAGACAACTGATATTACTAGGTAATGTTTGTTAAAAGAAATAGAAATGTAAAAGATTGTTATTAATATTAATGGCAGAGATGGTACTTGAATAAAATAATTATTCCATTTATTATTGTTATCCATATATAAACAGATTAGATAGATAGATAGATAGATAGATAGATAGATAGATAGATAGATAGATAGATAGATAGATAGATAGATGTTTTTTTCTTTTAAGAATTTAGTGTGTATTTTTAAGGGAATGTACAAGCAGAATTCGATTGAAAGTAGGTATGCGTTATAAAATAGAGGTTAGAAAATGAATGTTATAACTGTAAAGGTGTAACTTAAATTTTTTTAAAAAGATTTTTAAAAAGATACAAAGGTGTGACACTCCAGTCTAGTAATTACAGGGGAAAATTTGTTTTATGAGAAAAGATAATATGAAATTGTGAACAGGACAGATGAAAGTATAAAAACATTGATTGGAAAGTTTTTAAAAATTAGAAAAAGATATATAATTGAATTAAAAAAGGAATGAGATAATTTAAAATAAGGCTATAGAAAGTAAAGAAAGGGAAAAGCTATTGAAAAAATGTGAAAATAGTTATAAGATATGGATTAGAATGTATAAGATAAATACGTATTGAGTTTATGTCTGTATGGAGAAGTGATAACCTGGGGCCACGCTGTTCTCAAAAAAAGATATTTTATTTGTGTTTGTATGTTTTGTGAAAACTTAAATAAAACTTTTATTTTAAAAAAAGAGAAATGTTTCACTTAACAACATAATTTTTTGGCTCTGTTGTGGTCATAAGTCGAAGATTACCTATAATCTTGAGGAACTCAAGATTCCTGTGGCACAGACTGACTGAGGAAGCTGTCAGTGCAGACAAAGGCTGTTCTCATTACCGATGAGACTTCAAGACTAAACTTGTTTATATGCTGCCAGTTGAATAAAGTTTTTGCAACTCAGGGTTGAACTGTGGTGCTGTTGGTGCTCTCTAAGCTTGATGCTTTTCTTGCAGATGTTTCATTACCCAAGTAGGAAACATCATCAATGTGAAAGGTCAAAGACCACAATGCCTGAAGAGTAGTTAGAGGAACTGGGCTTGACTAGTCTAGTAAAGAGAAGGACCAGGGAAAACATGATATCAGTCTTCCAGTATTTGAGGGTCTGCCAGAGAGACAGGGGTCAAGCTATTCTCCACAGCAACTGAAGACCAGACAAGGAATAATGGATGGAAAGTGAACAAGGAGAGAATTAACCTGGAAATAAGGAGACATTTTCTGACAGTGAGAACAACCAACCAATGGAACAGAAGTTGCCTTTGGAAGTTGTGGGAGATTCATCACTGGAGGCTTTCAAGAAGAGACTGGACTGTCATCTATCAGAAATGGTGTAGGGTCTCCTGTTTGGGCAGGGGGTTGGACTAGATGACCTCCAAGTCCATTCCAACTCTGTTAATCTAGAGTAAGCACCCCCTAACCAGAAATCAACACCCAGATAAATAGAGATTAACATCGAACAATACCTCAAGGAACTCCCAATTCAGACAAACAAACAATTAAACAACAAATCTAATGAAGGAACCACCAATAGCACTCGCACCAACACTGACAAGGTAAGCCACTTGTACATTAAGAGAGAGTAGACTCCTTCCCTTCTAGCACTGATGATGTTACACTGATGTTATTTATGTAATGAAACTTCTGCAAGAAAACAACCAATCTCAGAGAGCACCCCCACATGTTTATATGAACATCAGTTTCATTATGACCCATAGCTTTTAAATAATTCCAAGTTCAAGATGTCCCACCTCTTAGAAGCTACTCTGCCTTTACTGATTGAGGAATATCTATCAGAGAAGATCCCTTATACCTTGCAATTTCATTCCGGACTCTTTTCCCCAATATTTTCAAGATGGATATTTTAGTTACTAATTGCAATTTCTCCTCTGAACGGAAGTTGCAAAAGAATGGGAAGACATACAGTATGTTCCTCTGGTGGTAATCCAACTGGTGTCTCAATAAGTAAACAGGTTTATCTTCCACTCTAACTCTTTTCCTGATGCAACACTTTACACAGCCATGTAGAAATAATTCAAAACAGTTCACTTTTTATGGGTATATCCCCAAAACTGGGATTTAGCACTTGCAATAGCACTTAAACTTATATACTACTTCACAGTGCTTTTCCCTAAGCAAAGGTGGATTGCTACCAGTTTGGACCAGTTCGCCTGTACCAGTAGTTCCAAACACTGGCTGGGCCTGCCCACCCACACCAGTGCTATCCCGTCCTATATACCTCACTTTCTGGGTCGCTCACCCTGCCCATGCAGCCCAGCTGATTTCCATGCATCTCCCGCTCTACTCACTGCGGCTGCCCAAGAAGGTGTGCTGGAAGCCACATGCATGAATTTGCCATGTGTTTGGAGCCACGTGCAAGCATGGAAGGTGCTCATGCTCATATTTTAAGTTCTTTACTAGGTGAACTGGTTGTTAAATTATGCGAAGCCCACCTCTGAATGTCAGCATATTTCCTCCAACAATCTGGCTCCTCATTTTACCAATCCAATCTCAGATTGAAGTCTGAATCAACTTTGATTTGGTCAAGATCAAACTCCTGGCAGTGAGCAGAGTCAGACTAATATACTGCATTCTAACTACTGCACAACCATGGCTCCTTGAAGATTTAGGTTTTTTAACTGTCCCTGCTAACTCTAGTCATTAGATTTGCTACTGTTTCATTCTAATTTTGCTGGTATGCAATGCAGTTGAAGGTTAGGGGATTATCAGGACTATTTACTCAGTGATATTCAAATTAAATAATTTGCAAAGAAAGGTCTTCTTAATCTAGTCTTCTCAAAAGAGATATTGGAATTCTGAGTCCTGTTTTAATAATTTTTCTACTTTAATGCTGAGAGTAAAATCTTGTGAGGATAGGGTTTGATTATGTATGTCAGAGTCACATTTTTGGATGTCTGAAGGGTTTTAGGAGATCTCTGAAGATTGAGGGAATGGTTCTGTAAGGTGGCTATAATCGTATATGGTAATGATCTTCAGAGAAAAGCCAAAGAGATACAGCCAAGAAAGCACTCAGATAAAAGGCAAATCTCAGATTCTCCCTAATTTCTTGGACTATAAAGGGGGAAGCGGGGAAATGTACTTTCAGACTTGCAAGATTTTGTTAATGTAACCTTACAATAAAGTAGAATATTGGCCATATTCCATATGTCTGGTCCACTTCACATATGGAACCCAAATGAACTTGCAATCTGTTATACCTGAGCTATCCAGGTATTCTAGCTGACCTCTAGTTGCTGGCAAAGAATTTGAGGTTTCCATATTCAGTTGCTAAAATTTGGTGCCTGCCTATATTTTTTGCAATCCAGATATGGTCACCCTTTCATTGTATGCTCTCAATTGCTGGATTCTCTCAGTGTCCACTTTTAAATCAGGTGGGATGGGCAAATATTCTTAGGGAGAGGTGATCACACAAAAAACCAGGTCCCATGCAATATAAATGCATCTTTAAAGGTGATAACTTGTGCCTTAAATTACCCCTGGGAGGGGGAAAAAAAAAACCCTGGAAGCCAAGCAACTCACACAATAAAGATATAACATAAATAAACATATGGACACTCATTACTGTTTATGCTGCTATTTTCTGGACTATTTGTAACTTCCGAATGGTCTTCAAGGTCAGCCACATGTAAAGTGTGTCCCAATAATCCATTCAGGAAGTGACTAAAGCATGAGTGACCATTTAGCTCAGGAGTGACCAAGGCCTCTTTGTCCAGGAAAGGACTCAACTGATGCAGAAGATGGACCTGTGCAAAAGTCCTGCTATACATTATAATACTTTATGGCCTGCAGTATGGAATCCCAGAATTGAGGTTTTCCAGGTGTGTTTTTTATAGCAGAGTTAGCTTATAGGCTGCATGAACCGAACCAATTCTGCCCCGTTCAACAAAACAGGGCTAAGTTAAGCACCTTTGGTGCAGCCTGTAAGTTTTTTGCATTGAATCAGATTGAATCATACCCAATTTTATGGTTGGCTTGTAAATGTAGAGATCTAGGATAACTGACATTCAGCTGTAAGTTGAACAAGATTGCCATAGGGAGATCATGTTATTTTGTTGGCTAGTCTATGCCAATATTACTAATCTTCATCTGTTGGTTAGTCCATGACAGTATTACTAATCTTTGTACCCAATCTGGCCACTTTTTTCAGGCAATTCAGTCTGTGGGTTATCTCAATGCAGTTCAATTAGTTTGGATATTAAAATTTGGCTGATTAGCTACACAGCTCTTGCTCATTAAAAATGGATCAACAACCTTCACAGCATCCTTATCTACAATTTCCTAAACTACTGCTGAGGTTTATAGCCATTGTTGTGGTACTTTGCTGTTTCCCAGGAATATCTCAAAGCAAACATTTTTTTCTGGATGTTGGCATTATAAAATTAAAAATGAAAATGACTATTGGTTCTCTGCATGACCAACATGGGAACTTAGAGAGGTGGTTAGAGAGAGAGAATTTTATACACACACACACACACATTTCAAATGGACAGACAGACCTAATACATGGATATAGTACATAAACACAATGTACTAGAATTGATGATTCCATATGCACTGATTTAGCAGTGCAAGAGTTAAACGTTTCAAAATTTGTTCAAGACAAAAAAGTTTTCCATTTGACAAATGGGTGGAAAGTCAGTTGAAATAGGACAACATTGTATACAGGTAGTCCTCAATTTACAACCATTTGTTTAGTTAACCGTTCAAAGTTGCAAAGGCACTGTAAAAAGTGACCTATAAATGTTCCTCAAACTTTCTTACCATTAAAGCATACCTATGGTCACATGGCAATTGACATGTATTTACAACAGTTGTGGAGATCTAAGGTCATAAGAACACCATTTGTGACCTGCCCAGCTGGCTTCCAACCAGCAAAATCAATGGGGAAAGCTGGATTTTCTTATTGATCATGTGAATCACTTAAAAACTGCAGAGATTCACTTAACAACAGGGGCAAAAAAAGGTGGTAGAATTGGGCACAATATATTTGACAAGCCATTTAACATGGTTTAGTGATGGAAATTCTGGTCCCAATTGTGGCTGTAAGTCAAGGACTGTAGGCACTTGGCAGGTGTGGTAGGTTTCTGTAAATATTCTCCATTATTGATTGTATTGGGTTGCTCACATTGCAGCACTGGTCAAAAGGGCCCAGCAGAGATTATTTATTTATTTATTTATTTATTTTGATTTGTCAATTGCTTCCAAGATAATAGGTATAAGTATATACAGAGTTATGAATCCATGAAATGGGTACATATAAGAAAAATAAAATAAACAATAGGACAGGGATGGTAGGCACATTGGTGTGCTTATGCACACCACCTACAGATCTCTTAGGAAAGGAGTGAGAGTCTAAGGTTAAAGTTTTTGGGGTTTGGGGAAGAAACCACAGAGCCAGGTGAAGTATTCCAGACATTGACCACTCTGTTGCTGAAGTCATATTTCCTGCAATCAAGTTTGGTGCAGTTAACCTTGAGTTTGTATCTACTGTGTGCTCTTGTATTGTTATGTTCAAAGCTGAAGTATTCATTGACAGGTAGGACATTGCAATGTATGATTTTATATACTATACTTAGATTGGACCAAAGGTGATGTAGTTCTAGATTTTCTAGGTCTAGAATTTTGAGTCTGGTGGCATAAGGTATTCTGCAATGAGTAGAGGAATGGAGAACTCTTTTTTGTGAAATATTTCTGGACTTTCTCAACTGTGCTAATATCAAATATGTAATGTGGGTTCCAGACTGATGAGCTGTATTCAAATATTGGTCTAGCAAATGTTTTGTATGCTCTAGTTAGTAGTGTAATATTACCAGAGAAAAAGCTACGTAAGATGAGGTTAACAACTCTTAATGCCTCTTTGGCTATGTAGTTACAGTGGACTCTAGCACTTAGATCATTAGAGATGAGTACTCCAAGTTCCTTGACAGAGTTTGGATCATCAACAAGGTCTTGACTATTCAGCCTGTATTTTATTTTCTGATTTTTTTTTGCCAATATGTAAGATAGAGCATTTATTTGTTGAGATTTGAAGCTGCCATTTGTTTGACCATTCTGATACATAATCAAGATCTTTTTGAAGGGTAGCAGTATTGTCTGTGGTATTGAACAGCTTTACATCATCAGTGAAGAGAACACAGTTGCTCTTAATGTGATCACAAAGGTCATTTATGTAGAGTATGAAAAGAGTTGGTCCTAGAATACTGCCTTGGGGGACACCATTATTGATAGGTCCAGAATTTGATAGGACACTCCCAATTTTGACCATTTGTTGTCTGTTTGACAGGAATGCTTCTATCTAGTTATGGTATCCAGAGATACCATAAGATTTTAGTTTTAGGAGTAGTTTGTCGTGTACCACTGAATCAAAGGCTTTACAGAAGTCTATGTAGATTGTGTCTATTGTTTTGCCCTGATCGAGTTGTGTAGTCCGTATGTTTTTGCAATGCTAAGAGTTGCAGAATACAGGATAGTTTTTTTTCTGAAACAAAATTGTTTATTAGAGAGTAGGTTGTTTGTCTCTAAGTGGAGGATAATGGATTGGTTAATAATTGATTCCATGACTTTACAGGTGATGCAGCATAAAGAGATTGGTCTGTAATTTTCAATTGGGCTGGGGTCTCCCTTTTTGAAGGTGGGGATGACCATGGCTTGTGATCATAGTTTTGGCAAGGAGATGGTCCTGAAAGATTTTTCAAAGATTATGCTTAGAGTACTGCTATGGCAGTGGATAGCTTTTTTAAGAAGTAGGCACATATTCCATCCGGTCCAATAGATAGAAATGGTTTTAAATTGCATAGTGCTTTTTCAACATTATCTTCTGTAAAATCGATATGTATTAGATCTTTGTAGTTGTCTGTGGTTTGGCTAGGAAATGCTGAGCATGATCCATTGCTGTTTACAAATACTGAGCCGAAGAATGTGTTAAAGATGTTGGCTTTAATGGTGTCATTGTTGCAGTCTTTACTAATAGATCCTATCAGGACCTTGAGTCTTTTAGTCTGTTGTTTAGAAAATTGTAAAAAGCATGGGTAGAATTGGTGTGTAGAAGGTTTTCCTCTTGTTTAATGTGATAATTGGTGCATTCAGTCTATCTGGTGGCATAAATTTTTGTATTGGCTTTTGAAGTTGGCAACGTGACCAGATTTGTTTTTTCCACCAAAGTGATCTCTTTTTGGACTGAAGTTTCCTTATTGTTATGAGTAATCTGTTTTTTGTTTTGTTTTGGGAGTTGTTATTGGTACATGTAGCTTGATGACTCTTTTGACTTCAAGTAAAAATATGTTGTAATGTTCTTCAACAGTTTTGCATCCAGTGAATGGAGATTGCCAATCAAGGGATGAGAGATTGTTATAAGATCATAGTTGCCTTTTTTGAAGTTATAATTAGGGATTACATCATTGTGATGGTTTTTGTGCGGGCATATGTTGAGACAAAAGTCAATCATATTGTGGTCACTGTTGGAAAAGGGTTCTTTAGTCTGTATTCCATAAATTAAATTCAAACTATTGCAGAAGATGAGATTGAGGCAGTTGTTAAGTCTAGTATTGTTGGTTACTAGTTGTTCCAGTCCCAGATTTGTAACAGCATTGTAGAAGGTTGCATGTATGGGTTCAGTACATTCATTTAGGATCAAGTTAATATGAGGTAGATTGAAGTCACCAAGAAAGATAAAAACGTGTGGGCAGGATATTGTCCATGTTAGTCGTGAATTTAGCTTGTATACATGTTCGATGTCATCATCAGGGTCTATGTAACATACTAAGAATCGAAATGTGATATTTAAGGATAGTTCACAGATGATGGTCTCAGGAAGAGCAAACTCCTGGGTAACTTGGAAGTTTTTTAGATGTAAGGACTTTTCATAGAAGATAGCAACACCACCTCCTCTACGAATTTCACGGTATGATCGGTAAACATGATAGTCTCTTACTGTGTTAATGAAGTCAGGGAGAGATGCATTGAGCCATGTTTCACAGACAAATATGCTGTTGAATTTAGCCATATTTAATAAGAGGAGAAATTCAGATATTTTATTCACAAGGCTTCCACCTGAGACTTCTCAGGAAATAACAACTGAATGAAAAACTGTTGTTGACCTTCTACCGCTGCACCATAGAGAGTATTTTAATTTACTCTTTACCTCTGTATGGTTTGCCAATTGCACAGTGGCAGATAGAAAAGCACTCGAGAGGGTTAACATCATTGCCCAGAGGGTTGCCCTCTTCCCTCTCTGGAAGAGCTTTATAGCACCTGCTACTTTAAGAAAGTTCAAAACATACTCAAAGATTCATCTCATACTGGGCACCCTTTTTTTTGAACTATTACCATCTGGAAGATGGTACAGGATAATAAAACAGGGACAAATTGACTGAAAAACAGCTTCTATCCCAGAGTAGTAACTATACTGAATTCTACCGTATAGTGCAATGTTAATGTAATCGCAAGGATTTTCATTTCAGTTGTATAGAATGTGAAGGATGTATGTTGGTGTTTTATTTTTATAGTTATAATATACACTGAAGATGGCACAACAAAGCAAACTAAACTAAACTTCAGATTTTACCTGAAAAAAAATTTTTTTTAATTCCTTGTACACTCAACTAAATCTTGCTATCAGGCTAGATGTTGACTAGCAAATGTGTTTATTGCGGCGTTAATATTTTATTACAAACTTGGGAGAATTCAAAGATTTGTAATGATCTCACTTTGTGATCTCAAGCAAAGTTATTCATGCAGATCTTGGAGGACAAAATAATGACAGCAAGATGAATGTCTCCCAGCCAAAGTTGGATTAACATTTTAGCAATTTCTAAGAATTTCTGCAGTCCTTGCAGATAGCTAAATTGGAGTTACATTTTACTAAATTGGCTTTGGGAAGAAATTCCACAACTGTTTTCTTTTGCTTTCTTATTTCCCAAATGAGACCACCCATCAATAATGGCATAGCTTCTTTATTTTACATTCTTTTGTATCCCTTAGATTTTTGCTATTGCTTCTCTAAATAGCATCAATTACGTTTGGGGGCTGTCTTCCACCTCCTATAATGATTAAGACTTAGCAATGCACTGCAATATTTTTCTCACTGGGGAGTTGCAGCCACAGAGACACAATGATAGCATATATTTGAATAATATTTTGGAAAGTGTCTATTTGTTTGTTTCAAAGAAATCATGAAGTTTAAAGGCTTCTTTTCCAGGACTGTCATACTGGAAAGGATCTATTGGTGGTGAAGTTGATGCACAAAGTAGACCAGGGATGTCCAACCGTGGCAGCTTCAGACTTGTGGACCTCATTTCTCAGAATTCCTCAGTCACCCCCACCCCCATTAGATCCAGGAATAAGGCTGAACCTAGATGGGGAAGTTGCTAGAATGGACAATTGGACTTGGTGAACCAATGATTTGCTTCATGATCATCAAGGATAAGATGATAAGGAGTATGGAGGCTAAACCATAGAATGAACAATGGACAGAACTGGGTATGTCTACTCAAACAAAGAGGAGGACTTGGGCTGATATGACAGCAGTCTTCTAGTTCCTGAGGAGCTGTCACAGAGAAGAAGGGTCAACCTACTCTCCAAAACACCAGTGGGAAGGACAAGAAGTAATCTATGGAAGATCATTAAAGAGAGGTCCAATCTAGACCTAAGGAGATAGGTCCTGACAGTTAGAACAAATTAATGGAACAGATTACCTCCCACAGTTGTTGGTGCTCCAACAATGGAGGTTTTCAAGAGACTGCCAAGATGGTACAGGTTTAATTGCTTGAGCAGAAAGTTGGACTAGAAAGCCTCCAAGCTCCCTTCCAATTCTGTTACTGTATGTTCTATGCTCTAAGACACTGTTGGCGAAACTTTTCGGCACTGAGTGCTGAAATGGGAGTGCGCATGATGTGGGGGAGAGTGCCAGAAACTGGAAGAGCAGCTCCCTGGTGCTCTATGAAGCTGAGCATGCCAAGAAGCTGTGCCAACAGTTTCTGGTTTCTGGCACGCATGTGCGTGAACAAAGACCAGCTGGCTGGTGCACATGTGCATGCCAGAAACCGGAGGAACAACAGGCAATGGCTGGCATGCCAGAGAGATGGCTCCTTCTGTCACTTCTGGCACACGTGCCATAGGTTTGCCATCACAGCTCTAAGGTTTCTGTGCTTTAATTTTAATTTCCAATGCTGTATCCACTATAAACTGTTCCTAAAATACAGGAGAAGGGGAAAAAACATATTATGCTATAGTCAGCTCTACATTACAAATCCCAATATGTATGGGGTATACAAATATCCACTCTTTTATGTGGAATGATCGATGATTGTTGGAGCAAGTTTTATATCTGCCTCCACCTTTCTGTCAACATCAGGTCTCTGTTCAATTTGTCTGATCTTTTTTCCCCTACTGTTGCATCTTAGAAAGCTAATGCCACCAGACAAAATTAAAGAAATGAAAGCAATTCAAATTAATGTAAATAAGGCCACATAAGAGAAGGAACAGCAATAGTAATAATGTAGGCTGCCATGCAGATGATCTTCGAGAAGTATTTGAAGATGGTTGCAGCAACACACTTAAAACACGCAGGAAACATGGAAAGTGTTGGAAAGAGAATAGCATGGCTCTTCCCTGACTCCCTGAGGTGTAAGAGGGAGAGAAAACACAACTCTGGAGTAGTTAACCACAATTAAACTGAAAAACAAGGACAACCCCCCCCCCCCAACAACACAAGGAAACAGATGTCTGAATTCCCATCTCCAATCTATCAATCCATACAATCCTTAGGGACCAACCTACAATGTTACGTTTTTTATCTTTGGTTGTTTGTTGCAAGGGATAATAGCTACCGGCTGCATCTTGTGCCTATAGTTTTTCTTCAAAGGTATTTTAGAAGGCAGCATTACATCACACTCTTTGTATATCTAAAAGAAATTATGATCAACAGGAGCTAATTATAGAGCAGGTAATAAAACAGATTATTCAGGTGATGCTGTTTTATTACTGTCTCATTATGATTAAATAATTCTAATTAAATTCTGGGTCAGGGAGGGAATATCTCACAGGAGGGCTTACCAACTACTTTAATAGATACTATTTATCATATACTCCCAAGGTGTGGATTGGTTTTTATGCCATCATGCTAATTTACTGTGACAATCCTCAGGAGTGCATCTGGAAACAGGGGAAGTAGCTTGTCCAGTAAGCTAATGTAAAATGCTGCTGAAACGGACTATAGTTTTTAAAAGAAAAAGTAACCGTTGTATAGGATTATAGATCTGTATAGGATTATGAATATTCACAGTTAAATCATACCATGGATCAAGTTTTAACTCCCATCCTGTTTTCAATACTGGCCAGTAACATACCATTGAGAAGTGTAGAGCACAGTGTAGACTTCAACAAATGTTATCTAAACCAGCAATCCCCAATCTTTTGAGAGCACCAGGGGCCAGTTCCATGGAGAGAAATTTTTCCATGGGCCTGAAGAACTATGGTTTCACATGCTTGCCTGCATCCCAAAGATGGAGCTTCCCTTGTTTGCATGGACCGGTGTTTGGCATGCCTCAGCCCGATGCAGGTCCACAGACCATTAATTGTGGACCACTGATTTCAGCAGAGGTTTGGGTTGGAGGCAAAGAGATTATCTTCTTACAGTCTTTAGATTGGGAATGCTCGATTTACCACCATTTGTTTAGCAACCTAATCGAAGTTACATGGAGGAGCCATGGTGGCGCAGTAGTTAGAGTGTAGTACTGCAGGCTACTTCTGCTGGTTGCTGGCTGCCTGTAATTTGGCAGTCCAAATCTTACCAGGCTTAAGGTTGACTCCACCTTTCATCCTTCCAAGGTGGGCAAAATGAGGACCCAAAATTGTTGGGGGCAATAGGCTGACTCTGTAAACTGTTTAGAAAGGGCTGTAAAACACTGTGAAGCATATACAAGTCTAAGTGCTACTGCTATTGCTACAATGGAACTGAAAAAAGTGACTGACAATTGGCATTTTTTTTGCACTTATGACCATTGCATCATTTCCATTGTCACATGATCAAAATCTGAGCACTTAGCAACCAGCTTGTATTTATGATGACTGCATCTTTCCGGGATCATGTGATTGCCATCTGTGATCTTCACAGCCAGTTTACAAGAAGTAAAGTCAATGGGGAAAGCTGGGTTTGTTTAATGACCACATGTTTAATGACTGAATTTTCACTTAACAACCATGACAAAAAAGGTCATAAAATGAAGTGTGATTCCCTTAAGAACTGTCTTGCTCAGCAACAGAAATGTTGACCCCTCAATTGTGGTCATATGTCAAGGACTACCTGTACTGAAAAATGCAGTAATATTCAGTTGAAAGAGTAGCAATAATTTCTAAAATTGCCTCTGAACATTTCAGCGTTCCTGTTATAGCAACTAATGGCAACTAGCTGACTTTTAATAATCTCCCCCCCCCAAAAAAGAACAATCATACCAGACTCAAACTGGAGACTAATCAAGGAGAGAACCAACCTAGAATTAAGGAGAAATTTCTTGACTATTTGAAGAATTAATCAGTGGAACGACTTGCCTCCAGAAGTTGTAGATGCTCCAACACTGAAGGTTTTTAACAAGAGATTGGACAACCATTTGTCTGAAATGGTATAGGGTTTCCTGCCTGAGCAAGGGGTTGGACTAGAAGATCTCCAGGGTCCCTTCTAACTCCTTTATTCTATTTTTCTGGAATTCTGGTCTCAGATTGTGGTTTTAAGTCTTTCTTATATAGAATTCTATCAATGTATTATGATGCATCAAGATTTAAGACCTCCTCAAAAAGCTATGAATTTCTTCGACTTCTCCTTCCTCTCAGCTTATTCTTCCTCCCTTCATATGTTCATTCTGTGATTTGGTCTTCATTTATTCTCTCTAAACCACTTCAATATACTTCTTTCATACTGATAATTCATTTTTTTTTATTGAGGCCCCTTCCAACTCTGTTAAACTATCAGGAAATCCTTCTTATCCAAGTTAAACTGAAAAATTGAAACCCGAACCGAAAGAAGATGAACAATGCCAAACCACTACCGTTTTATTGCCATGAAATCAACATGTAGAGTTGTTGAACTTAATCCAATGGAGATGTTTCTTTTTTATACTTCAGCTCAACATGCAGATGTGTATTCTTTTTTTGTGTACTGTCTTGTAGTGATGGATTTCCTGTTTTATAACCAGGCCATATGCTACATTATCTTAGCAACAAGGAATAAATTGCCCACCTGGGAAAAGCCAAATTAGTTGTGGCATGAAACCCAAGTAGATAAGTTTTTTCAGTCTAATATACTGAAGAAGCAATCAATCATCTTTTGTACTGATGAGGATGAGAATAGTAATAGTCACATGAAAATAACAATACAGAACAGAACAGAACAGAATAATAGAGTTGGAGGAGACCTTATCGGTCATCTAGTCCACTACCATCCTGCCCAAGCAGGAAAGCTTACACCATTTTTGATAGGTAGCAGTTCAGTCTCTTCTTGAAAGCTTCCAGAGATGAAGCTCCTACTACTTTTGAAGGCAACTTCTGTTCCAGTTGGTTGATGGTTCTCACTATAAGAAAATTTCTCCTTATTTCTAGGTTGAATCTCTCCTTGTTCAATTTCCATCCATTATTCCTTGTCTGGCCTTCAGGTGCTTTAGAAAATAGCTTGACCATTTCCTCTCTGTGGCAGCCTTTCAAATATTGGGGCACTGCTATCATGTCTCCCCTGGTCCTTCTCTTCACTAGACTAGCCAAGCCCAGTTTCTGCAACCATTTTTCATATGTTTTAGTCCCTAATAATCTTTCATATATTTCCAGTCCCCTAATAATCTTTGTTGCTCTTCTCTGCATTCTTTCTAATAAATAAATGCTGTCTGGTAAAAGTAGCCAAATAGGCATTTAGGCAGGCAATACTATAGATAGTTCTGAACATGGCCACAACTGAACCCCAAATTTATGCTGCTAAGCGAGGCAGTGGTTAAGTGAGTTTGGCCCTACCTTTCTTGTCACAAGTTATTCAGTGAATCACTGCAGTTGTTCAGTTAGTAATCCAGTAAATCTGGCTTCCCCATTGACTTTGCTTCTAAAAAAGTTGCAAAAGGTGATTGCGGGGCCCAAAGACACTACTGCAACCATCATAAATATGAATCAGTCGCCAAGCATCCGAATTTTGATCCTGCAACCATGGGAATATTGCTAAGGTCATAAGTGTGAAAATGATCACAAGACACTTTTTTCAGGGCTGTTGTAACTTTGAAGGGTTACTAAAAAATGGTTGTAAGTAGAGAGTTACCTGTGTAGCTCTTTCAAGTCAAGACCCACATACCTGAGCAAGTTAAAGAAGCAAGAATGATATGAACTTCAATAAATTATACATAAACATAAACCTGCAGCTTGGAAAAAGTTAAAGGAACTCATTTATAGTGTGTTTATTCAGGCAGAATTGTTTTAAACGGCTCTTCTCAGGTTCTTCTCATATTCTGGGCACCAAGATGCATGGCTGCCAGTACAGGTAGTTATACATGCCTCGACGTATCACTGTTCATGTCAGCTTGGGAAGCCATAATGAGATCTGATGTTCCCACACTGCCACAATTAAGCCTGGGAAAGTGGGAGGGGGGAATCCATTGGAAAATATCTAGTTAGACATAATAAAATTATTTTGCTGATTCAAGGTCAGGTAGTGTTGCACATAGTGAAAAGGCTTACTTTGGGATGGATGGTGACTGGGCCATTTAATGTGATGATGGGTGCAGGGGATGGATTTGTAGTTTTTACTTATTGCAAGGAAGCCTGAACCTTTCAGATTCGGGATTCCACAGATGTGCCAGTTACTATCCAAATAAAAGGAACCTTTGAGGGATGTCTGTCTCGGAGTTATTGGTTGGAATGGAGGTTTGCTGGAATGCTGACAGTTCATGAAGTGACCATTCAAAGTTACAACAACACCGAAAAGGGGGATTTATGCCTGTTTTTCACACTTATAACAGTTACAGCATTCCCACGGTCACGTGATCAAAAATGCATTTATGATGGTTGTCATGGGATCATGCGATCACGTGACCTTCTGACAGGCAAAGTCAATGGGGAAGCCAGATTCACTTATAATCGGGTTACTAACTTGCCATCTGCAGTGATTCACTAAACAACCATGGCAAGAAAGATTGTAAAATGGGGCAAAATTCATTTAACTGTTTTGCTTAGTAACAGAAATGTTGGGCTCCATTGTGGTTGTAAGTCGAGGACCACCTGTAATATAATCTCTATATAGTCACTTAATTGTTAACGTTTATGTTTGTTCTCCCATTTGTTCCTTTGCTGGTTCTCTATAGTCTCCCATTTCTGTTTTTCTCTCTTGGATTACTTCTGTATTCTCAGATTTTATCAGGAGTGTCCTCCAATCCATTCCCGGGAAAACAAAGGATTGTTTCATTGTGTATATGTAAAGGAGGGTATGTTACAATTCGCCAAGGTTAACTCGCCACAGCTAATAGCAATAATAAGTCTAATAACTTAGACTTATTATTTCAGTCTACTTAGACTGTTTTATAGTGATTTACAGCCCTCTCTAAGCAGTTTTACACAGTCAGCCTATTGTCCCCGACAATTTGATTCCTCATTTTACTCACCTCAGAAGGATGGAAAGCTGAGTCAACCTTGAGCCTGGTGGGATTCGATCTGCCAAATTGCAGGCGGCCAGCAACCAGAAGAAGTAGTCTGCAGTACTGCACTCTAACCACTGCACCACCATGGCTCCTCCGTGTAACTTCGATTGGGTTGCTATACAAATGGTTGTAAGTTGAGCATTCTCAGTCTAAAGACTGTAAGAGCATAATCTCTTTGCCTCCAACCTTGAGCCTGGTGAGATTTCAACTGTCAAATTGCAAGATGTGGCAGTCAGCAGAAGTGGCCTGCAGTACAGCACTTTAACCACTACACCACCAAGTCTAACTCACCAAAGCTAACTTTCCATGGACAACTCACTGCGGGACAAAAGTTGCACCAATATCCAAGATATGGTGAAATAGAATAATTAATTAAAGGATGCAAAAGGAGGGACAAAATGAAATGTGACTGGCAGAAATTAAAACAATGTTTATTTATTTTAAATAATTAAAATAGAATTGTTAAATTGTCCCATAGTGAGTTGTCCTGTGGCGAGTTAGCCATCGCGAGTTGTCCTGCAGCAAGCGGGCTATGATGAGTTGGCTACAATGAGTTGACTGTGGAATGTTGTCCCATTCCTAGAAAGGATGCTGAATTTGTAAAAGTATCAGCTGATGAAAAAGCAATCCCTTTTTAAAGCCAACCTTTCTTTTTCTCCTGTGAGCTGTTAGTTTCCCATTCCTTAGCAAAGCTGGGTCTTAGAGGGGAGCAGAAGCTAAAATTTAAGGACAAGAGATCAAAAATGCAGCTTTGTAGATGCTAAGACCTACCAGCCTGCTCAGCCACCATTGCTTAGCAGCCGCTGAGGTTAACACTGGCTGAATCGGAGCTTTAAATTGGATGTGGAAACCATTCTAGAAAACACAGTTTTTAAAGAAGGATTTAGATAAAAGTACTTATTAGTAAAGTGAGGATTATCTTGGATTTTAAAAAGTTTGTTCTTATCTCAAGCGCTGCTCAAATATGGAAACTTCAGAAAATGGTAAACCTTCAGCTTGGATCTTATTTTTTCTCTCCTCCCTGAAGGGAAATTCTTCCCTCAGCTGCAAAGTTTTGATTCCTTTGGAATTACATAGAGGAGAAAGCTAGCTAAGTTGGAGGTGTGACTGTAGGAAATGGGCAAATACGTTTCTTACCATACATGGATTGTGGTCTCTCAAAACGAGGAAGATGCTAAAAAGCCAAATATTATTCTGGGATATATTCAAGGAAAAATAGTAATGTTTATTTATTAAATTTATTTGCTGCTTATCTTGTGGTGGGCAACAGTCCCCACTACAGGTAGTTCTTGACTTAAAACCACATTTGAGCCCAGAATTTATGTTGCTTAGTGAGAAATTTGTTAAGTGAATTTTGTCCTATTTTATGACCTTTATTTGTTAAAGGCCCTGTCACACTGGCCGACGGATGCAAAACGTTTGTAAAGAGGACACAGCGGACAAGAAAAATGTTCCATCCGTTGTTATCCGCTCTCAAAAGGGGCAAAAAATTGCATAAACAGAGCAGATAACATGGAAAGGAACGGACGGGGGGAGGACGCAGGGCGGATGGAAAGCAGATGCTCAACGGAAGCCTAGCGGATGGAAGCAGATGGGAGCAGATGGCACGTCCTCAAGGCTTCCAAGGGGCCGCAGCAAAGCAGACGCGGAACGGAAAGAGAGGATGCAGAGCAGATGCCGAGCGGATGAAGTGGGTGCACAGCGGAAGCCTAGCGGATGCAGAGCGAAAGCCTAGCGGATGCCTAGTCTTCACTGCGCATGCGGGGAGGATGCATTGCGTCAGCCCCGCGGATATAAAGGAAAGCAGCTCCCAAGCAGGTCACCATTCAGAGGAAAGACCTGCTTCCAGACATAGCTCTCAAGCCTGCCTGCCAGCCTGCCAGCCTTGCTGCCAGCCTTGCTGCCTGCCATGCTGCCTGCCTTCCTGCCAGCCTGCCTGCCAGCCTTGTTGCCAGCATTGCTGCCTGCCTGCCTGCCTGCCAGCCTTGCTGCCTGCCTGCCTACCAGCCTTGCTGTCAGCCTTGCTGTCAGCCTTGCTGCCAGCCAGCCTGCCTGCCAGCCTCCATGCCAGCCTGTCTGCCAGCCTGCCTGCCTGCCTGCCTGCCAGCCTGCCAGCCAGCAACCCCACAACCATGGGGAAGAAAAGAAAGTCTCAACCATCTGCTGCCAGTCCTGGCAAGAGGGACAGGGCCACCCTCCCACCACCTGGCCCTCACTCTGCTTCTGCTGGGCCTTCTGTAGCATGGGCTCGCTCTTCTGGGGCTGGGGCTTCTTCTGCTTCTGCTTCTGGAGGAGCTGATGATGATGCTTATGGCAGTAGTGCTTCTGCTCGTGCTTACTCTGCTGATGCTGCTTCTGGCGGTGGTGCTTTCGCTCGTGCTTACTCTGCTGAAGCTGCTTCTGGCAGTGGTGCTTCTGCTCGTGCTTACTCTGCTGATGCTGCTTCTGGCAGTGGTGCTTCTGCTGGTGCGTACTCTGCTGAAGCTGCTCCTCGTCCTGCTGGTCCTGCTGGTGCTCCTGGTCCTGCTGGTGCTCCTGGTCTCCGTCATGCTCCTGGTCCTGCTCGTGCTGCTGGTGCTCCTGGTCCTGCTGGTGCTGCTGCTGGTGCTGCTGGTGATTCTCCTGCTGGTGCTGCTGGTGATTCTCCTGCTGGTGCTGCTGGTGATTCTCCTGCTGGTGCTGCTGGTGATTCTCCTGCTGGTGATTCTCCTGCTGCTGCTGGTGGTGCTGCTGCTGGTCCTGCTGGTGCTGCTGCTGCTGCTGGTGGTGGTGGTATGGAGGAGCAGCCCCTACAACCTGGAAGCCCCTCTGATGAGGGTCCATGTGGTCCTGCCAAAGGGAGGAAGAGGCATGCGCGAGAACGGTAGAGGAGGCAATACTCCATCGAGGAGGAACATGAGGATGAGGTGCTGGAGTGGCTGAGAGAGAATGGCGGAATATCTATGGCGGAAGGGACACAGGCTCTACAGGGACACCAAAAGGAAGCAGGCTGCTTGGAGAGAGAAGGCGGAGAACCTGGGCTACACTTTGGAAGTGCTCCTCAGCTGGTGGAAGCACATGCATACCTGGTACGGGAAGCTGCACCTCAAGAAATCTGGCCAGGCCGCGGTCAAACTGACGGAAAGAGAGAGAACTACGTCATGGCCAAGTGCAGCTTCCTGGAGAGTGAGATCCGCCACCAAGGAGCAGCCCCTCTCACAACCCTCTCTCTCAGGCAGCCTGCTGAGAGCCAGTCCTCTTCCGGCCGAGAGTCAGCTCCTGTCTTCAGGCAGGAATCTGTGGAGGGTGCCACGACGGAGAACCCCCTAACAGGTACCCATGGCGGAGCACATGGCGGACTCCCTGGCGCAGTGGGAGAAAGGAGACGGCACTTCCACCACAGTCCAACCTGCATCCACCCCCAGTTCCACCTCCACAGAAAGGCACAGAGGCAGACAGCAGGAGGGGCAGAGCCACACTGTCCTGCTGGAGATAAGAGACACCATCAGGAGCAGCATAGATCTCCTCTCTCAGCTGGTCCACACTGACTCCTCATCCTCCAATCGCAAGCCCTTCCTCACCTATGTGAACCAGACCCTCACGGACATGGCAGAACCCCAGTACCAGGTGGTGAAGGAAAGGATAACCGATCTGCGTCACAACCCTCCAGATCCAGGTGAACCTGCTCCCACCCAGTCCAGGTCTGCTCCTCCACCCCAGGTGATGTCCCTCCCATTCCAAGGCTTTCCACATGCCCTCACCTACCAGGGCTATGGCTACCAGGAGGTCCAGTAGCACAGGCAGCAGCCCTTCCCAGTCCAGGCACAAAGTCATCGGACGACACCGTTGCCACCGGTTCCACTGATGCCACCGATGCCAACCACACCACTGATGCCACTCATGCAACTGATGCCACCAATGCCACCGATGCCACCAATGCCCGTCCTCACCCAGCTGCAGACCAACAGCCCCAGTACACTGCTCCTTCCTCCACCCCACAGCCAAGCCCGGCCTCAGTACATCTGTCATCGGTATTGGGGCTGACACCCCATGTCATGGAGGAAGGGGCTCTCAACATCACGGGGCTGAGCTAGCTGTCTGAGAGCTTCCTCAACAAACCGTCCCCTGTTGTCCTCTCGGGGCCAGGCACCCCAATGACGCCTCAGACCAGCACTCCAGCAGCAGCCACCTCCACAGCACCTGGACCCTTCACCCTTGAGACTTGGCACACCTCGGAGTGACCAAGAAGAGTGTCAGAGACTGGGTGGCTACCTGTTGACTTTATTTTTGCTTTGGACACTTGACTTGGGTCATTTTTCTTTTACAGCTTGTTATTAATAAAGATTATCTTTGCTTCACACACTTGCTTCATTTATTTTATTAAATAAAATCTTGGTGGAAACTTTTAGAAATGGTTTAAGCCTTTGCATGCTTGTGGGATGGGTAAGGATAGCTGTGGGATGGGCAGGGATACCTTTGGGATGGGTAATAGCTGTGGGATGGGCAGGGATACCTTTGGGATGGGTAATAGCTGTGGGATGGGCAGGGATACTTTTGAGATGGGTAATAGCTGTGGGATAGATAAACCTCCAGTGTAAGCATAGTGGGACTGTATGGTCCACCCTCCCAGGTGCCACACCTATGGCCCTTTATGATCAATAATAATGTAATCATTCATCCACACATGTCAACACAAACACAACTCTTTATTAAACGCCCTGTTCATTGTAGGCCCACCCAATATACATGGCCCAATCTCATCAGTATGATGAGACAGGCTGAAGGAAGCATCCATTAATCATCTATCATCCTGTCTTGCCACTCCACTGCTCCAGCTGGGGAGTTGCACCAGTGTTTCAGGAGGTTGCGCTGCTTCTTCCCTTCACGTGAGGCTCTGTTGGGGCCTTGCACATCCTCAGTGTCTATCAGGTTTTGCCATTGCCTCCATTCCCCAGGCTCCATGTCCCCATTTCCTTGTTGGAGGTCCACGAGCCTGTTCTGCAAGACTGGGTAGCGTGTACGCATGAGATTGTGCAGGATGCAGCAAGCTTCCACGATACTCCTCATGGTCTGTGGGTGATGCTGCATGGTGGTGAGAAGTACCTGGAACCTGTTGGCCAGGATGCCAAAGGCGTTCTCCACCACCCGCCTTGCCCTGGTCAGCCTGTAGTTGAAGATCCTCTCTTCACGGGTGAGGCATCTGGAGGTGTAGGGCTTCATGAGGTAGGTTCTGAGGGAGAAGGCCTCAACCCCCACGATGAAGTAGGGTACATCTTGCGTGTCGTTGGCCAGGGGTTCTGGATCTGGGAAGCCCACGATGAGGTTGCATTCCAGCCCCTCCTTGAGGTTACTGGCATTGTATACCTGGGCATCTGAAGCTGACCCATTGCCTGAAGCATCGATGTACATGAACTTGTAGTCAGCATCGACCATGGTGAAGAGGACGATGCTAAAGAAGCCCTTGTACTTGAAATAAGTGGATCCCGACTTGGCTGGAGCTTTGCAGGCCACGTGCTTGCCATCTATGGCTCCAACGGTGTGGGGGAAGTTCCACCTCTGATACCAATGCTCTGCAACTTTCTTCCAGCCTTCTTCAGTGGAGGGGCACTGGAGAAGCTCCTCCGGGTATTCTTCGATGATGGCCTGCACCACTTCTCTGACCACAATGCTGATGGTGTAGTGTGGCACCCTCCATCCGTACTGCATGCTCCTGTAGGTGGTCCCTGAGGCCAGGTGGCGCAGAGTCAGTGCCCCCTTGAGCCCAGGGTCCAGGCTGGGCTGGAGGTGGGTGCTCTTCTTGGTCAACCTGGGTGTCAGCTGCTGCACAACTTTGTCAAACATGGCTGGAGGCATCCTCATGAAGTTCTGGAGTGCATGAGGGTCTTTGTTCCTCAGCTCCACCATCAGCTTGTTGTACGGTCCGTACTCTGCTCTTCTCCTGATCCATCTTCGGACCCAGACGCTTCTTGGCTGCCTCCTTTTCTTCCCGTAGTAGAGTTGAAAGAGCCTGTGGATGGCTTCGCACTGTTGCAGAACGATGGTGGCTACCAAAAGGAGTGTGTTACGATCCATGGTGGACATGACTGGATGCTGTGGAAGAGCAAGAGGCAGATGAAGGCTGCAGAGGTCTGCACAGCAGGGCTGCTGGTCTGAAAGTGGGATCCAGGTGAGTTGCTCCCCCTTTTTATAGGCAGTATAGGTTTTCCACTATGAGTCCTTCTGCATCCTCTAGGCATCCTCTAGACATCCTTAATATCCGAGATAGGTCTCCTCTGCGAACATTTTTTTCCGTTTTAAATGCTTTCTTTGTGAGCTGCATCCGCTTTCATCCTTTCTCTGTCCGTGCTACTAATGCTGCGCGTCCGTTCTACGTCCGTTCCACTTCCTCCCTGTGTCCGCTTTCCTCTGGAGTGGATTTGAGTTGCACGGATGCGCAGCGGATGCCTAGCAGATGTAGCGGACGCGTAACGGATGCTGACGGATGCAGAACGGATGTTCCCCGTATGCCTAGTGGATGCAGAACGGATGCGTTGGATACATTTTCCGCTCAAAATGTTTTGAGCAGCTCAAAACTTTTTGAAGCGGATGAAATGTCAATAGACGGATGTTGGACGGATAGAGAGGAAGAAAAACGGAGGCAGTTTGTACAGAATGGAAGCATCACATTAACCAATGGATGGCAAGTGTTTTTCTCCATTTTACATCCTCTTTCCATCCGTTGGTGCAGTGTGACAGGGGCTTAAGTGAATCACTGCAGTTGTTAAATTAGTAATGCCATTGTTTAGTGAATCCAGTTTTCCCATCACATGATCACATGACCTCAAGACACTGCAACCATCATAAGTTTGAATCAGTTGTCAAACATTTGAATGTAAATCACTGTCAGGATTTCGGCAGTTATCCCAATTAAATCATCAGTCTCGAGCCAAACTTCCAAAACTTCAAAAGGATTTATTGGGAGTTAACATGTCTGGCACTGCCTGGGTGTAGCCGACTCTGAGATACATAATTCATTGCCACCCTTGACCCTGGTTTTCCCCCACCTCCTGGGTGTATCATAATTCATATTCTCCAATGGGACACTTCCATAGCCAAGAGCCATCAATCATGCTCTCCAGTTAGATAATTGCAAGGCAGAAACTTCAATCACTTAGTTATTATCTTTGACAAACTATTTATGGAATACACTCGATTTCCAAGCTGCCTCACTGCTCTTTCAAATACCTTTCCCTTTCCTTTCTGTTAGGAACTCTAAAAAGATCATAGAAATATTATATGAGTTGACAATCACATGATTGTGGGAATGCTGCTATGGTCATAACTGTCAAAATGGTCATGTTACATGTTTCAGTGTTACTGTAACTTCAAACAGTCACTCAGTGAACCGTTGTAAGTCAAGGACTACCTGTAGTCTTCCCTGATCATATCCCACTGGAATATGGTATCCATTCTGGGCATTGCAATTCAGATTCAAAATATGAGCGATATCTAGTATAGTGTAAGCTTCTGGATTATGGAATTTTCAATAATTCAGGCAGTCCTCAATTTACGATCGTTCACTTAGAAACTGTTTGAAGTTATGACAGACCCACCCCAAAGATACTTATGACTCGATTCTGAAGTTTTTGAAGGATGCCCTCCCTCATGGTCAAAGCTTCCAGATCCTCAGCAATCAGATTGCATTTATAGCCGATGGCAGCATCTCATCATTGCATGACCACAATTTATGATGGTTTTTTTGGGTGAAAATTGGTGTTTAATTTATGTTTTGGTAAAAATGTCACACAGCCATTAAAGCACAATTCTTCACAATTAATTAATTACTTAATTAATCTCTTAAGTAATTAATTAATCACTTAATTACTTCTAATTAATTAATTAGAAGTATCAGAAATATACCAGTTGTGCCAAAACTGGATCCTTCACTCTTGGAACAGTCCATATTCATCTTTGTTATGCAAGATATGAAAAAGTTTATTTTAATTCTCCTCCTTGAAAAAGTAACAGAAACCGATACTTGTTTTACTATGATTTCTGTTCATGGCAGGAGGCCAGACAAGAAGTAGGTGGAAAAGCTTATATGCTCGTTGCAGTGATCCATTGCAAACATGAAGGTCCTATATTGCAATTTATCTCAGTAGAAGAAGCGATTCCATATTTTCTTTTTTTCTAAATAAAGCACCACTGAAATAGAATATTACATGCAGATAATATATAAGTTTCTGGAATGAGCTGTCAATATCCTTGGGAGCTGCAGTGATACCTAACCTGTTTATTATTTCTCTCCTTAAAGAACATTCATACTCATTGCTGCTTCTGTTCCTGTCATGGCAGTAGGCTTGGCAATTCATTTTTATATAATATTGTGGGAAGAAATATCTATTTGGTTCAGTCCAAAGCTGGGAGAAAGACACTGGAAACATGGAGGCTGATTGCAAAGATGACTTAATGATGAACAGAACCACCAAGCACATAGTTCTGGTGCAGCTGACAAAATTAAGTTGAGAGTGAAGGATTTTTATACCTTCTTTAAAGCTTTGCACCTGAGCTTCCTGGTCCTGTACAAGAACATGTATTCCATTGGCTTTGTTAGACTCCCCTGGGGCCATATAGGGGTTATGTAGGGGTCATGGCTGGCTCTACAGGCAAAATACAAATCCTAGGTGTTTCTCTGAACTAAGTTTGGTTGAAGTTAGGCCTGCTCTGAGGGCAATACAAAAATTCCTATTGTGGCTTAATGGCTTTGGATTTTGAGTGATGGCTGCTTCTAATCCTACCATTCTGCCTTTGTTTCAAAATATCCTTTCTTAAATGAATTACCAAATCTGTATTTCCAAAAGCTGGACCAAATATCTGCTGGGGCTATTAAGGAAAGTGGGGGTTGTTTTCTGCCTCTAAAAAAAACATGTTTCTTCATTTCTCCCTTTGCAAAAATATGTTAATCTGCCCTTTTTAATATTCCTCAAAATATTTCATTATTTTAGGAGGAAGGTGGCTTCCACAGTATAGTGCATTCATTTCCATTCACACGCATTCACCGGCATTGCTTCTTGCAATTACTTCTGCCTTTCGCTAGCTTGTTGATGGCAAGTCGATTAGCCTTTTTTTCTCATGTAGAAAAGTTTCATAGATGCATAATTTCTGTCTCCTTCCATGACATTGCTGAATGGGATGGCTGATACATTCAGAACAATCTGTGTTGTTGTTTTTTTGGTAGGAAAAAATAGAGTGAGTTTCTGCTTTTCATCTGGTGTAGCCTCACAAACTGAATAACATGTAATTTCTGTTGAATGTTACATGACCTAAATTTTTGTGTCTCATACTATTGCTTGAAATTTCTCCTCCTTCCCCATCCAGAAGTGTTTTATTTTTATATTCCTTTCTGTTATAAATGATATTTACTTGTCTATCTCAGTTCCTGCCAATCTGCATGGTTTTCTGTGTGGTTTAAATTCAGAACATGACTTTGCTCAGGTGTATGAATGTAAAAGAGAGTGTACATTCTCTGAAAACAATTATTGCTTTATCTACTTCTCTGAACCATAATCAGCCTGTTTGTACTTTCAAGTAGGAATATTGATTTTCGGTCAGTTTTCTTTTTTTTTTTAATGACAGGTGTTTTTTTTCTTTTGCATTCTTGATAGAAGTGGATTTTTACTGTGCTGGTAAAAAAAGAAAGAAAGAAAATGAGTGGATTGTACATTATTTAAATTGCTCTCAATCAAAGGATGAATGCTATTGGATTAAATGGGAAAAAGTCAAAGTTTATCTTCAACATTAGAATAACAGAGTTGGACGGGTCTTCTAGTCCAACTCCCTGCTCAGGTAGGGAATCTTACATCATTTTGTACAAATGGTTGTCTGATCTCCTCTTAAAAACCTCCAGTATTGGAACATCCACAACTTCTGGAGGCAACCAGAGGGTTGGACTAGAAGACCTCCAAGATCCCTTCCATCTCTGTTATACTATTCTATTTTATTCTATTCTACTCTATTCCATTCCATTTCATTCAATTCCATTCTTTCCACTGATTAATTGTTCTATCAGGAAATTTCTCCTTAGTTCTAAATTGCTTCTCTTCTTGATTAGTTTCCACCCATTGCTTCTTGTCCTGCCTTCAGCTTTATGACTGCAGTGATTCACTTAACAACTGTGGCAAGAAAGGTCTTAAAATGGGACAAAACTCACTTTACTGCTGTCTGGCTTACCAACATGAATTTTGGGCTCCATTGTGGTTGTAAGTCAAGGTTTACCTATAGATCATTAAAAATTTGCCAATCCCTAGAGAACAAAACCTGTGTGAATGATGGACCATCTTCTAAAATAAAGCCAGGTCATGGCACACACTTCAAAGTAAATCAGGAAGCCTTTAATTGTGGACTCTGTCTGGCAAGAACAAAGAATGCTTATCCACAGGAGATGTGCATGTGTAAATCTTGTAACAATCCTGACTAATTGGAAAGCTGATAAAAGTAACATGAGTTAGCCAACTTGCAGACCTCAGCTAAAAGTGAGGCCTGCAGCAAATCAAATGTGTGTTAGATAATTCCTAGGGCATTCATTAGCCAAGACTTGGGAACAGGGACAACTAGAGACCAATCGAACAAATTGTAGAATTATTACTAAAATGTTTATTAGATGATATTTTTATTATCTCACTTTGTCCCACCTTCTGCTTTAGTGAAAATGTATAAAACTTACTCAATCCTTTGTTCTTGGCTCTTAGCATTTTGACCAGGAGCCCTTTTCCTTGGAGTACTCCAATAAAAAGCAATCAGAAAACCTGCACCTCGTGTCTGGAGTTCATCACTGGCTTTGGCACCAGGCTCAGACCCGAATTGGGAACAACATGAGCTTTCAGTGAGCTATAGAGAGACAACTTTGCAGTGAATGAACAGGAGTGTCATCCTTGGGAGCCATACTTTACTTGGCAGTTCAATGCAGAAATAAATGGGTATGAAGAGAAATTGTGGGATTTTTCTTTGCTTTTTAACAATGCCATGCCTATTTTCTGGGTTTCAAGTGTCATTTCCATAAAATTCTAACCTCAACATGGCAAATCACCAGTGTTGCTTTCATTAGTTTTGGTCATGATCCAAGGGCACCAAAAGTCAGTAGTGGTCACAGTAATGACCCTTCGGCATTCTGGTGTCCCATTTAAGAGTAACTGGAGTTTAATTTTTAATTTCCTAAGTTCACCCAATTGCACACTTTCCTGAGCTCTAGGCAAGTAGCCTCCAATTTAGCATAATATCCGTGCTGCTAGGAGCTAACTCAGCAACCTTTAATACCTTTGGCAGAACCCCATTAGCAAAGGAATTAAATACCTTCCACATATTGCACTGACATTTGGCTGCACAGTTAGTGTATTAAATAAACAAGCTATTTCGTTAAAAGTTTCCCTTTTTTCCTCCGTACTCTTCTGCCAGCCATTTTGTCTGTATTCTTTCCCTCTGGCAGTTTGGTACATCAAGGGGTCTGTCAAAAAAGGTGAAAGTTAGCAAGAGAGAACTTCTGAACTCTCTTTTCATCTTCTTCTACAAAGTGGCCCATTAATGGTGATACACTCAGGTAGATTCAAAGTTTTAAAAGGGGTGAGACTGGGGAAATGTAGAAAAAAATGTGGGAGCTTTGGAAAGAGCAATCTTCTGTTGTTATTTATTGCTTTAATATGTTCCTTGTTTTCTGTTACTACTGGGTGTACAAATTTGCTAAAATAACTACACAGGCTTTGCAATGACCTATGCTGAACAGCATATTCATTCTACTAAAAATGAAATGAAACTGAATTTTAAACAGCTGATTAAGATTTGATTTGCTTTTTTTCCCCATTTGCATTAAAATTTTGTGTACTGAACTTTTCAGGCTAAACCTGTGGATGAAAACTTAGATAAGTGACAGTCCTTTTTTCCCCAGGATTCTCTTGTAAATGTAGGTAGAAATTAGACATATTTCTTTTTTACAGATTTTATTTGAAAAAGAGTGTTCATTTAAATGCATAAATATATTTGCAGTGGCCTGGGTTGAATGGCATATATATTCTACTAAAATGAGATTAAACTGATTTTCAAACAGCTGGTTTTGATTAACTGTTTAAATATATATATTTTCCATCTGCATCAGAAATTTGTCTACCTTCAACCTGAAGAAATAAGATGTATTTATTTATTACAAATGTTCCTTGAATTTAGAGAGTGCATTTAAATACATTTGGAATTGATGGAATTTTCTGAAATACACCGATTAATATGAGGCAAAACAGGATAATATAGGAAAAACAAAAGATATGGCATGGATTAAGGATAGGGTGATTTCCCATCTTTTTTTAAAATTATTTATTTATACACACACACACACAGAGAGAGAGAGAGAGAGGGAGGGAGAGAAGTAGCTGTTTTGTTTGTAACATTGCCAATCAGTCTGTTCGTTATTATACTCCCTGGTTTTTAAACAACTGTCTGAATTGTTGATTAAATTTAAATATATGTGCTTATGAATACATTTGCTGATTTTTTTTATATAGATTTTTTTTTTCTGAAAACTCTTCTGCATAATACATACATAATGTAACACATTGCAGGTTAAGCTTGAATGATTGTTCGGTAGATTTCATCAAGGTGTTTCTCTACAATGAGGTACAGCGTTTGACTGTATATCATTTTATTTTTTATATATATATTTCAGTTAAATTTGTTGTCATCCTCTTTATGGAAACCAGGCCTTTGTTAAGTTAGAGCAAGGATGGCAAACACAATTTCCTTGAGGGTCACATCAGGTTGTGTTTGACCTCAGGGGGAGGGGCGTGGCCAGGGTGGGCATGGCCAGTTTGGTGTCACTCATATCGGAGGCACCTGTGGTGGCCCAGGAGAGGTTGGGGGGAATCCATTCTTTCCAGCAAAGGAAGGAGAGACCAGGGAGAGCTCTGTTTTTGGGCTCCATTTTCAACTGCAATGGCCTCCTGCAGCCCTCTGCCAGCAAAAACGGGGCTCCTGAGCTCCATTTTCCCTGGCAGAGGCACTGCTGTTTCTAGGGCTCCTTCTCTGGCAGAAGTATCGCAAGTTGGTCCTTCGCTTTTACCACGGCAGAATTTCCCAACAAGCATGTCAGTGTGACCTTGTATCATAGCTGGCTGAAGAATCCTGGCAGTTGAGGTCCACAAGTCTAAAAGTTGCTAAGTTTGGAGAATCCCTAACTTTTTTCTTCTTCTTCATTGCAATAGCTTTCACTAAATAAACTCTAGCAATCAAGCTCTTTTGACTGTGAGTGGCTGTAAGAGGCTTGACGGAGAAGAAGAAGAAGAAGAAGAAGAAGAAGAAGAAGAAGAAGAAGAAG
>BLBF01000049.1:5975435-5990945 GCA_015471245.1 Laticauda colubrina
ATGTAAGACCCATATCCATACAGAAGCCTGATGATGGCAGATGAGATTCTGCTGAAACGTTGCTACAACTTTAACAGAACTACAATGACGTGGGATAATACCCGAAGGAAGCTAAACAGCACACATGTAAGTACCCGCGAAAACCTAAGAAAACCTAAGAAAATATATATATTCTTTTATATTTAAATACAAAATATATGTTTTTATATGGTCTTGTTTCCGAAGATCAGAATCTCCTCTTAGCATCAACAGTTGTCCAGCTACTGCCATGAGTTTCCTTGGGAGAACTTTTCTCCTAGGTTTCCTAGATTCCTAGGGTCTAGTTCCTAGCTTCTAGTTCCTAGGTTCCTATGTTCTGGGAAATATTTAGAGATAATGAAATACTGTACACCACGGAAAAACAAATGTGGCAAATCTTTGAGATTGAGTGGCAAGGGCAAAACTAGAGAAACTGCCAAAGCCTGAAGAGATAGTTCTGAATTCAAATAGACTACTTGCCATCTTCTAAATAAAATTCTCTTGAAGGTTTCACCCAAGTATTATTCTCCATTATAAAGCAAGTTCTTTGATATAAAATTGTGTGCTGGCAGAAAAGAAATACATGACAATGTCATCATATTGTTTTTGTACAGGTTTTCTTTTAATAATATGTTTTAGCTGACTGTTATCAACCCCCCCCCAAAAAAAAAAAAAAACAAACCCGTTTATTAGTTGGTAGAAAATAGACTCACACCCCACCCACAAAATCTTCTGGCCATGTGATAGACATCTCTCTAAGTTTCTCAATAAAAATGTAATCATCTACACTTCCACCAAATTATTCTAATAGAAGAGACGTTGTAGAAACTGTTCAATAATATGATGGCTTGTTAAAAGCTGTTGGAAGAGAAACAAAGATATGTAGAGGGAAGAAAATTGCACTTGTCACCAGCTAGATCAATACTTTCATCAAGCTATAATCAAGGGTACCTACCACTATTTAGAAAGTATAATTAGTTCAGCACAAACCAGCATTTGAATGTGTGCTATGCTTTAAACTGCTTGGCTCTATTAACACTGAAATACACTATTGTATGCTGTGCTTATAATAAAGCTGATTTTTCCATTGTGTGCAAATGATTAATTTCTTCTTTTCAAAAAAAATGTGTGGAGTGAAAACAATTCCTCGGATGCTGTAATAATGCCACACTCTAGCTTACCATTTCATGTGAACAATTGACTCTGGTATTATTCAATATTAGATCAATCACTCATAATAATCATGAACTATACAATCCGTCTACCAAAGTTTTCAGTTATAAATCACTAGCCAAAACATACAACGTATGTCACAAATCTTTTTTTTTTTTTTTCTTGATGCAAGAGAATAACTGGCAGCTATCAAAGACTTGGCTTGCTTTTCAAATCCTACCAATAAATTCATACATTAAATAAAATAAATCCCAAAGTAAACCTTAGCTCTGAAATTTCATGGAAATGCCATACTGAATGGGTTGGTATCTTGACTTGAAATAATAGCAGAAGCAATTCTTTTAGGCTTATATACTGCCCCATAGCACTTTAAAGCACTAATAGAATAACAAAGTTGGAAGGGACCTTAGAGGCTTTCTAGTCAACCCCCTAATGCTTATGACTTTGTTTTCCTTTCGGTGTTTACAGATTTGTTGCTTGATTACCTTTTCCAGAATCTTTCCATGTATTGATGTCAGGCTGATAAGTCTGTAGATTCCTGGATCCATTCCCACCCCCCCTTTTGTTTTTTGAAAATAGAAACTACATCGGCCCTTTTCCAGTAGTTCCCTGGTGCTCCCAGATCTTTGAAATATACAGTTCAGTGGTTCTCAGATCTTGTCGCCCAAATCCTTCAGAGCTTTGGGGTGTAATCCATGGTTGCACTGAACCCTCTCTGGGTGGTTTACAATGTACTGTAAGCATTATTTGCATATTGCCTCGACAACCTGGTTCTTCATTTTTACCAACTTGTGAAGGATGGAAGGCTGATTCAACCTGAAGCCAGTCAGGATCAAATTCCAGGCTGTGGATAGAATTTGTGTGCAATATTGCATTTTAAGCCACTGCATCCCCAGGCTCCTAAGTAATAATGATAAAAATAATAAATAATAAAATATAAAATAGTCATAATAATATGGTTTAATTATGAGCCATCAAATTAATTTTGACTCCTAGCAACCACATAGATAAATTGTTTCCATGATATTCCCTAACCTGGTCTTTCAGATCTTCCAATGGTGCACTTATATGAGAAGTAATATATGCCTGTTAAATAAATAGGGTTGTAATGGGTTATTGCATTATTTTAACAGTTACTCTTTAGTATTATTGCAAGTATGGATATTGTTTCAAATCAAAGTTCTGATATATAAAAAGAACACGATGCCCATTGACATAAGGATTGATACCTTCAAGTTCTTTACAAGTCTATAATTCTATGAAGATATTGGCCTGATGCTTTGGAGTATTCCTTGGCCACAATCTTATATATCTTATTCTACAAATATACATATCTATCCTATAAACATGGGAAATGATGTGATAGATAATCATAGCCATTTGCAGCATGGAATGCCATTTTCCCAATCTTCCACCCATTTCTTTAATATTCTTTTGAAGTCAGCACGAGGAGATAGAATAACTCACACTATCTCTAATTTGATGTCACATCGAGGCTATAATAAAGTTAATGCTGACACCTCCAATACCACGACTTATTTATCCAGAGACTCAGAATACAAAATAAATATGGGAAAAAATTGTGTGCTATTGATAATATGCTGGTCTTTAAATAGTTATACAGTACGATGCATATTCTAGGAGGTGATGTAGAAAAAGAGCAGGCAGAGCTGGGAAATGAAGATAAACGGGTCATCAGCCTAGAATCATTATGTTCCCACAAATGGTCTAAATCCAGTCCCCCTTGAATTCCATTGACCATTATCTGGTGTATATTAAGCATTGGACTTTCTTGTTGTCTAGGCTTAAGCAATAATAAGTCTAAACCATAACATATGGTCCTGATTCTTTGTGCCTGACAGGTAGAGAGTTTGGGAATGCCAGTCTACTGACATCATTGGGAAGTAATTTTGGAATTAGCACATCCTTGAGGAATAAGAAAGCACTGAAGTTAGTAGACCATTAACTGCCTCATTACTAGAATCCTGTTTTAGGAAATTCTACCCATTGGAACCTGGGAAAAATTATTAGGTGTGAGGGCCTTTGACTGTTCTCCATACCAGAACTATAGAGTTCCTTTTCCACCTGGCTTATGCACCCAGGTTTTGCCAGAAGCAAACAGTGTTCTTTTTGTGAACATGGACTCAATCAGAATAGAGCTGGAAGGAGGAGACCCTATACCATTTCAGACAATTGGCTATCCAGTCTTTTCTTAAAAATCTCCAGTGATGAAACACCTACAGCTTCTGAAGACAGAAGCTTCTGTTCCACTGGTTAATTGTCCTCACTGTTAGGAAATTTCTCCTTACTCTGTTTAATTAAAGTTTTAAACAACAGGCTATTAATTTACAGTTCAAAAAACAAATTGCAAATGGTGCAACCAATGACAAAAGCACACCTCACTAATGGTTCTAATGCATTGCAGTGAGTCCCTGTGCAGAAATCTGGATTATGTTCTCAAACATGTCATATTAGTGTGAAGTCATTAGTATTATCTCAGCGAATCCCCAATGAATAAATTACATCTTGCTGCTAAGTTTAAAGTCTCACCCTAGGTCATTTGCACCTCTGGCATTAAAGCAGCAGTGGCTCTTAAGCTATGGATTTTATGTCTCTTTCTTTCTTTCTTTTCTTTGAGAGAGAATAGCAGCTGTTTACATTAGAAAACTTGCTTTGTTTACTTCCATGCATCACAAAGCAATTACAGATTTCCTGGTGCTTACTTTATTATAGTGAAAAGTAACCAGATTTCTTGTGACATCTTAAAGACTGAGCCATTTATTGCAGCATAAGCTTTAATGGACTGCAGCCCATGTATCAGATACATGAAGCATTACTTTGAGTTATGGTACACAAAAGCACATACCCGTGGCTTGAAATTAGGGAGGTTAGAAAGAGGAATAATGAAGTTACCAGTGGAAGGTAGAAAATGTGGTGAGTAATAATTATACTTTCATCTTCGTCACTATCACCATCGTCATAATCAACAAAGACCTTTAATAAAAAATGCAAAATCTGATTTACAGAGGATAGATTCACACACAAGCTTAGCTCATCAATGCAATTTGTTCTGTTTTAGCTTAGCATGTGGCATGAGCCTAATTGTCATGCTTTGTCAGCCAGAGATTATGACTTAGGACATTATTTGAACCAAACCAGTTGGATCTTCGACAACAGTTCTAGGTTCTTAGGGTCTAGTTCTAGGGTCTAGGTTCTAGGTTCTAGTTCCTAGGTTCTTGTTCTAGGTTCCTAAGTTCTAGGAAATATTTACAGAGAATGAAATACTGTACACCATGGAAAAACAAATGTGGCAAAACAATTTGTGTGATCCCAGTGCACACATATCATATGTGTTTTAAGAATACATTGCCCTTGTTCAAGTCACAGGGAATAAACACTGTGAACCTGTAGAAAAATCTGTTGAAAATTTACCATATCAAGGACAGTAAGGGGAACTGACCCTATATGGCATGTGGGTTAGGCTATTTAAAGGACTGCCTCTTCCCCATTACATCCACTCACCCCTCTAGGATGGAAACATATTGTGGGTCCGTCAATTAGGAAAGTACATCTGGTGGAACCATGAAAAAGGGCATTCTTTGTGGTGGCTTGTCGATCCGCTCTGCAGCCAGATAACAGAAACCAGAGAGTGGGGAGTAATGATTTGAATGTATGGGTGGCTGGGAGGGAATTGAGGAATTCATGTGCACCATCTGTGGCCTGGGAGAATCTTGACACCTCAAAGTCGAAAGATGAGAGCCATCTGAGGCGAGCAAATTGTTGCCCAAAACAAAGAGATTGCACTGGATTGGTGGACACATTGGACAAAAGGTGGCCCAGATGGGGAAAGAGGGATTTTAGATTTTTTGCGCCAAAAGAATGGAATAAAATAAAAGAGTTGGAAAGGACATCGAGGTCTTCTAGTTCAACCCCACTTTGGCAGGAAACCTTATACCATTTGTAGACAAATGGTTGTCCAATCTCTTCTTAAAAGCTTCTTAGAAACTTAGAAATTTCTCCTTAGTTCTAAGTTGCTTCTCTCCTTGATTAGTTTCTGCCCATTGCTTCTTGTCCCACCCTCAGGTGTTTTGGAGAATAGCTTGGCTCCCTCTTCTTTGTGACAGCCCCTAAGATATTGCAACACTGTTATCATGTCATTCCTAGTCCTTTTTTTCATCAAACTAGACATACCCAGTTTCAGCAACTGTTTTTTATATGTTTTAGCCTCCAGTCCCCTAATCATCTTTGTTGCTGTTCTCTGCATAATTTCTAGAGTCTCAGCTTTGCTTTCTTCTACTGCTTTGCTTTCTACAGTGCCTATATGGATCTATCAGTGAAGCTATGTGCTTAATAAAAAAAAAAAAAATGTCCCAGGCATCTTTTTTGCTGCATATGCCAATGGGATGGTTGACATGACCCCTTCTCTGTAGAATATTGGTTCCCCCAAAAGTAGGGTTTGCTCCCACCTTGTTGCTTTTCTGAAAGGCCCTGAAAAGTTTTGGTTTTGTCAGCTGACCTGGGGATCAAAAATGGAGATGGAGTCAATGAAGTGGTTGATTTGATTGTGTTGCTGCTGCGATCAGGAGAAGGGGTAGACTTAAATATGTCAGGCACAAACAACCAGATTCACACGTGTAGAGTGTAAACTAGCTACTTTATTGCTCAATGTCTATTTCACAGCAGTCTTCCCAGACTGTCAGTTTGCTCCTGGCAAAGACTAGATAATGCTCAGTGGCATTCAAGGGAGCTCCGATCTTGCCTTCTTGTATCTAGTGTTGATTCCATACTGATTCCCTGTTTGACTCCTCCTCCCTACTGGGACAATCTCTCTCCGACATCATGGGACTTTATGTTGTGGGTTTTTAATGTTGTCAGCCACCTGGAATCAGCTGTGTCTGAATTGGGAGAGATAAATCAATAGATACATGGAATTGAGTTCAGTTGGAAAATGTGATATAGTGTTGCATGCACACAGCAACACTTTATCGATTGAAACTGCCTCATAAGGTCTCTTGCCTTGAACAGAGAGTTGGATTTGAAGATTTCCAAGGTCCCTATGAGCCCTATGCAAAACATAATTAACCATTAGATGGCACTAACAGGCAGGAGTGGGCTGTTGGGGATTTGCAGAGGTTTGGGAGAGCCCCTAGCTAAGATTCTGTGCAGTTTGAAGAACCCCCCCCCCCCATCCCACTCCTGACTGGCCCCTCCTACCCCTTCCCTCCCAAGAGTCCCCATGCAGCCTGTTTTGGATGCTGGTAGTGCAAGGCATGCACAGAGGCTCAAGGAGGGCAAAAAAACGGCCTCCTAGAAGTTCAGGAAGGATGGAAATGTGCCCATTTCCAACTTCCAGAGAGCCTCTGGAGCCCAGGGTGGCCCTTTTTGCCCTGCCGGAGGCTTGAGGAAAGCCTCCAGAGCCTGGGGTGGACAAAAATGCCTGCCCCCTTGCCGTGATGCAGGAGTCCAACCAGGCCACACCCATCATGGCCACACCCACCCAGCAACCAGGCAGAAAACTGTTTGCTAAAATTTTTAAGCCCACCCCGCCAACAGGTTAGATTTTTCTGTATTGTCATTGTGCCATCTAGTGGCCATCTGGGTCTTTGCAGCTGTTATCTGCTAGCGCTAAAAGAATCAATCTGAGACCCAAAGGTGCTGTTTCAAGAGGGAATTGAAGAAAACATCTTCAAAGAAAAACAAGAAAGTCAAGTTGCCTCTTGAAAAAGCACCTTTGAGAAAACCATGACCTGAATTACTGAGAATCTCCATAGACAATCAATCTGAGTGTTCATATTTGTAGGAGAAGACCAAACAGAGCCTGGGGATGGAGTCAAAAGAGGACCCAACTTAGAATCATTCTATGTCCACAAATACTCCAAGTGCAGCCCACTTTGAATTCTGTTAACTTTTTTTTAGCACCAATTTACTGTTGATTGTTAATTGATTAGCGTCTTATATATAGGTCTGACCATTAAACCTTCTGAACTGGAACTTCCATGTGATCCTGATTATTGACTCCTAACAGGAAAGCCCTCCTCCCTTAATCCCAATTTTACAGACAATGCAACCAACATATGAAGAGTACTTGGAGATTACATTGGTCTATATCTACAGGGTGTTCTCTTAGAAGGAGAAGACACAGTTTTCAAGCAAAAAAAGACAGCAATTTATCATGTAGGCTACAAACATTACCTCACCTTGCTTACATACCTTATTAGGAAGAAACAATGGAAGATTTAAAGCAGGAGCAAGCTTTGTCCTTGATCATCCATAATTATTTCTCGTTTGCTTCTTTCTTCAGGAATTATACAATAGAGCAAATTGAACAAAGAAAGTGTGTTTTTAATTCTTGCATAGATCTCAGCAGCTTATCGCTTCTTTCCTTCATTGCTGGCACTTTGCTTTGTACACCTTATCTGTTTTAGGATGCTTTCTAGGAAACTTTCTTTCAGCAAGCCTCTCTTGAATGACAGCCAGCTGATGCACAGCCTAATTATGAATTTGTTTTTGTCTGCTAATGGTTTGTGGGTGTTGGTTGGCCTCCTACAATATCCAGGATTTGTGTCAACTCTCAGTTGAATCACCATTATTATATTTATTATTATTATTGTTGTTGTTGATGATGATGATGATGTCATTGTTGTCATTGTTGTTTTTAACAAAAAACTACAGTGTATGCAGCAAACAAGATAACTATGCTGGGTTTTGTATCACAAATCACTAATCGAACACTTTCCAAGTGTATAGGACTGCATGATGTATCAGTGGATTATGAAAGCAGATCCCAGTAAGGTGGCCTTCTGCAGCTGACTAATGGTGATTTTGTCAGTGCCAATTGTTTTTAAGTGCTTGCCTAGGTCTTTAGAATAATAATAAGGAGAAGGAGGAGGAATAGGAGGAGGAGGAGGAGGAGGAGGAGGAGGAGGAGAATTAGAATTTTTGTTCAGGCTGAATGGTAACACCATTCAATTTAGTCTTTTTCCTAAAACCAAAAAACTAACCATAGGGATAAAGCCAACTGGATGTCTTTGAGCCAGTCAATCTTTCCCAGCCTTAGGGAGAAGACAATGGCAACCCACTTCTGAAAAAGTAGGTGTGTCTGTATGTATAGATGCATGCAAACACACATGCCATGTAATTAAGTTAAGGCCCGGTCCCACTGGCCGACGGACGCAAAATGTATGCATAAAGGACACAGCGGATGAGCAAAATTTCAGGGGTGGCTCCATCCGTTGTTATCCGCTCTCAAAAGTGCCCCAAATTTGCATAAACAGAAAAGACAACAATGGAAAGGAACGGACCTATAGGATGCATAGCGGATATGTAGCGGATGCATAGCGGATGCATAGCGGATGTGTAGCGGATGCAAAGCGGTTTATTTATATAAACAGAATGGAAAAGAATGGACGTGGGTAGTATGTAGCGGGGATGTTAAACGGATGTTCATAGGAAGCCTAGCGGATGAAAGCGGATGGAAGTGGATGACACCTCCAAAAGGGTTCCGGGGGAGAATTTTGAAGCGGATGCATAGTGGATGAAGCGGATGCATCACGTACGCCTGAAGGAAACAAAGGGGATTCCGCGTGGATGTATATCGGATGCAAACCGTTCACTGCACATCCTTTCTATTTCCGTGCTACTAACGCTGTGTAGACGTTCCGTGTACCTTTTGTTTCCTCCCTCTTTCCGTTTTCAGCTGCAGCAGATGTGAGTTGAGGGGATGGCCAGAGGATGCAGAGAGGATACAGCAGACATTTAATGGATGATAAATGGACATAGAACATTTGTTGCTCATATGTCGCGGATTTACATCGTACATGGCAGAAAGTTCATCCGTTCACAAAGTTTTGTGCAGCTCAAAACTTCTTGCACGGATGAAATTGCAGTGGACAGATGCTCGACGGATAGAGCGTATGAAACACGTATGCAGTGAGTACACAATGGATGCATAGCGTTTTCCAATAGATGGCAAGCTTTTTTTAACGTTTTACATCCTCTTTGCATCCGTAAGTGCAGTGGGACAGGGCCTTTAGTCTGGCTAGGGATTAGTGTACAGAGGGTTTATAAAAAATAAATTTAAAAGCTTTCTTTCTCGCCACCATCCACATCCCATCCCAGATTGGGGATGGGATCCCATCCCAGCTGGCTGAGGAATTCTGGGAGTTGAAGTCCACAAGTCTTAAAGTTGCCAAGTTTGGGGACCTGTGCCATATTGGAACACCTCCATTTTGGACATTTTTCAAATGTCCAAACATGCTAAGAGGATCTGTCAAAATAGGAGTGTCTTATTTCCTTCTGTGTCTGTTCTCTCCAAACTGAGGAACAAGGCATGAGTCTGAGCCTGTGCCTTGGCTAAGATCCTTCTGAATGGGTTTTCCTGGAAGGAGGCCAGCATTCATGGACTTAGATTGTAGACAAAGAATGGATGTTTGCTCATACAGATCCTAACCCCAGTCACTTTTGCTTCCATTGTTGGAGGGGATCACAATATAGATGCTAGTTCTTCATTTTAAGATTAGATCTTGTCCAGTGGGAAATCAGAGCTGTGTCTTTAATAGAGGGATGTACAAAATTTCTCCAGTAGTTTTTTTCTAAACCCTTCCATTATTATTTCTTGGACACCAACTAACATGCCTGTTGTGACCCAGCCTTCAGAAGCCCCCTCCTCAACATTGAGGAGAAACCCCTTTTTATTTAGAAAGGCCGGAATACACCAAGGCATAGCTCCAGATCACATGTCCATAGGTGATTCACAAGCCTATCAGTCTCTGAGTTCCCCACAGGGAGCCTCAATTAGCACTTCAATCCCAACACAAAGAATCTTGACCAATCTGGTTAGTGGTCAGGAAATCTTGGCAAGGAATCTGCCAGAGGGAACACTTCTGGAGCATGAACGGTTGTCACCTTGTCTCTGACAACTACACTGTTAAGATCTTGGGATTTAAGAGCCAACCAGCAATGAAGCTGATGCAATATAGGATGATGCAATAAGAATGAATCAGCATAGCATGGGTATTTCTCTTTAAGACTGAGGATGGATTCTACCCCTTTAAGAGGTGTTTATATAAAGGCAGCCATTAGACGGCATGTTTCTCTCCTTGTGCCCAGTATTCATTGTAGAGTTCCCCATGTAGAGAAGAGGTTAGATTGCTTGTAAGTTATTTTGTCTACCACATATATTTCTGTATATAACTGTTATATATAAACCACTGTTAAATGTCTAAGTCTCTGTGTGCTGTATTTTGCTCCTGGGTTGTCTCATAATAGCAGTCATGCTGCAAACGCTTTGACACACCCCTCCCATACCCCTCTTCCTTATAACCCAGCCAGGGAGGGGCTTGTTAACATGTCCTTCTTTTCTTGGATAGCTGGTCCTCAGTCCTGCTCTCCTCTCTACTTTTCTCTGCACATACACATATCTGGGAAAGGACCCAGATGTTCCCCCCTCACTCAACTCAGGCACCAAAAACAGCTGTCTCTCTGCCTGAGCATCAGTAGATGGGCTGTGCACTGCATCTGGCTCTGAGACTTCCTTCTCCTCAGAGCCTTCCTCCAACCTCAATGGTAACCCAGGCACCCCCTCCATCTCCTCTGACTCCTCTGACCCTACTGCCATCTCCATGGGCAGCCGATGAACCACAACAGCTTCTAATAAATAACCTACCTTCCTTCCTCCCCTTCCTTCTTTGCGCCCTCCCTCTTTCTTTCCTTTCTTTTTTGTTTAGGTAAGCTGCAGTCTGTCTAATAACACACTATTAAACAGATTCTTTTATTGGCCTCATGTAAAGCTGCAAAATCAGAATATCTGACTAGATGCAAGAAACTAACATTCTCACTGATGAGAAAAGAAAGATGAAATAATTTGTACATCTCATTTCCTTTTCATTTAAGTGACTTGCAACGTGGGTGGTGTTTCTCCAGAGCTTTCATACTTTCAGAGCAAAGGGATACTGATGTGTTTTGATGTAGACATCTAAATACTGTTCCTCTCCTCCTTATGGCAGAGGTATTGCAAAAGCCCTTCCCAGATTTTCTGTTCAGAATATGTTTAAACTGTCTTATGCATAGAACAACTGTTTCCAGGTACTTTGTACCCAAATGGAAGCCCTGACATTGAGTGTTTGCTGATCAACATATCGAGATAATGAGCAAGAGGAAGGCATATCCACTTCTCCAGTGATGCTTTTTACAGAAGTAAATAATTCTCAGTGATTAAGATGCTGCACTTGCCTCATTCACAGCCCCACACTTCCTTAAAGCACTGTAATGTAGAGAAACTAATTGTGTGACTTCCCTTAATATTCTAGTGTATGATGTAATTGTATTTGTGTGTATTTACTGGTGGAGCCAAGTAAATCAATCCTACATAGCCTCATAATTTCTGCTAATATTTGGGGGAGGAGGAATATCAGAAGTTCATTCAAAGAATAGCATTGGTCACACTTCTGTGTGATCTTTGACTTTGGTTGAGTGGAAATTGCCCTATTTGTCTTCTTGTTTTTGATATCATTGACCATGGTATTCTTCTGCATTGGCTAGGAGGATTAGGGGTGGGCACTAGGGCATCATGTTGGTTCACCTTCTTCCTTTGGGAATGATTCCAGTCAGTAATGATTGGACAGGAGAGAAACTGCCCTGAAGTACTGAAGTGTGTAGTCTTCTTTCTTATTTAACACTTTCATGAGCCTACTTGGTGATGAGTTCATCCACCACCATGAAATGAGATATCAATATACAATGACAATACCCAGTGAAACAACTCTGCCCCAGGTGATTTAAGAAATGCCATAATCCTGGTAAATTCTAATTAGATAAATTAGATAAAAGTCCAATCCAGATCTCTGGAGACTATGAAGATCTGGAAGAGGAACAACAGGCTTCAGCTGAACCTTGGCAAGACTAAGTGGCTTTTGGTTTTGGACCTACTGGTTCTAGGACTATGTCATCTTTGGTGCTAGATGGGGTTCTACTGGGGGATCCTCCTAGACCATCAAGATCTTCTTGAAGACGAAGTGACAGTCATGGTAAGGAAGCCCTTTGCACAAGTTCATATTGTGTGCCAGTTGCATCAATTTCTGGATGTGGGAGCTCTGCTTGCAGTCACTCATACCCTAGTTACCTCCAGGTTGGACTACTGTAATGCATTCTACATGGGGCTGGCCTTGAAGAGTCTTCAACTAGTGCAGAATGCAACAGCATGAGCAGTTGTGTTTGCTCCTAGAAAAGCACGTATCACACCTCTGCACTGCAAGCTGCATTGGCTGTCCATCTGCTTCTAGGCCAGTTCAATGTGCTGGTTTAACCTTTGTAAGCCCTCATGGCATGGGATCAAGCTATCTGAAGGACTACCTCTTCCCAATTACACCATCCCATCCCATTAGATCTGGCAGACAAGACTATTTGTGGGTAACATCTGCTAGAACGTACAATTAGGAGGTCCCAGAAGGCAGGACTTTCTGCCACAGCATCCTCCTTGTGGGACATTCTCCCCTCCCCTTCCAAGGTCAAGTGAACTGTTCATGTTCTAGAGATCCCTCAAAACCTGGTTATATCATCAGGCCTGTGGGGTCACAGGGAACTGCAGACATTCTTTGATGGCTCCACTATTGTGGATAATATATTTACTTTCACGAATGAAGGAAAATATACATGTCCCAAGAACATATTGCAGGATCCAATCTAGTTCGGTCAGTGGGATCCAGAGGTTTAATCTTCCGAGCTTTTGGATTTGTGGTGGAGTGTATCCTTCGGGAACTTCTCTCTACCAAAGTGTGTACTTCGGGCTATTCCCTGACACACACACACACACACACATCACACACACACACACACACACACAAAGGGAAGTGATTGAAGTCTTATCAAGTACTTAGAATATGAATGCTTGGCAGATCAATGAAACCACAGCCAACAATGTAATGGACAGCCATCAAAGCCCCAATCAACATCTAAAAAGCCACATACAAAAGTCACTACATACATACCATACACAGGGTAGTACACATTCTAGTAGAGAAAAGTTCCCTGAGGATGGGCTTCAACTGGAAGAGTCTGAAAACTCAGAAGACTAAACCTCTGGTCCTAGTAACCCAGCCAAATTAGTTCTTGCAATATATTCACTTTCTCTATGCACTGTGGTGTGTGTGTGTGTGTGTGTATAAAAAAAAATACATTTTAATTGTTAATAGCAATAGCACTTAGACTTATATACCACTTCACAGTGATTTACAGCCCTCTCTAAGCAGTTTACAGAGTCAGCACAATAACAATTTTTATATATATTTGCAATTATTGTTTTTATATAGTTATTTTATTTGATTGTTTTAGATTCTCAGCATCACTTCTTGGGACATGGGCAGCTGTATCCATTGGGTCAATGAAATAAATAAATAAATCATCAGTTTCTTTGTTTTATTCCAGATGATTACATTTAATGTGTGCTTAACTTGCCTTAGAAAGAACCATTCCGATCTGTTAAACATTGTCTCATGGCAGCGGACAATAAGAGAAAAATGATATTATGAAAGGAATATTATTAATTATGCAATTCAGAAGTTCAAATCCTATCTTGATGTCCTTTTTTAAAATAAAAACAATTTTACTGCAGCTATTGAAGTATCATGCTGTGAGCATTATTAGTAGCAATAACTGGAGTTAATGAACACTGGAATTAGAAGTTTAAACTAACTTTATACCGCTCATTGCATTATATATTTATTTCCAGAGTGGGTATAAAAAGAGCATCTTTAGGTGTCTCAGAATTTGTGGGTTATGGTGTGGCTTCTTTTTCCTGCTGAAAATCAGATATCTCAAAATAGGAGATGTTATTATCCATTTCTAAATGCGTACCAAATACCCAATAGTGGCATTTGTACCTATCTTGCACATTTTTTGGTGGGAATTTTTTTACCAGTTTTTTAGACCAGTTTGGTCTCGTGATTAAGGTACCTGGTTAGAAACCAAGAGACAGTGAGTTCTAGTTAGGCATAAAAACTGGCTGGGTGACTTTGGCTGAATCACCAGGAGGCAGTAAGTTCTAGTCCCATCTTAGGCATTGTGGGGAAAAAATATCCATCTGGTTCAGTTCCAAGGCAGGAGAAAGACATGGAGGCTGATTGGAAAGATGGTTTAATGATGAAGCAGAACCACTTGGGTTCTGGTGCAGCTGACCACATGGAATTGAGAGTGGGGGATATTTATTCCTTCTTTTGGGCTTTTCACTTGAACTTCCTTCAAGAACATGTATTCCAATGGCTGTTGTCAGACTCCCATGGAACCATTTACAAATCCTAGGAGTTTGTCTGAGCTAAGTTTGGTTGAAGTTTGGAGAGCAATGCAATGAAGGGGAATTGGGCAATTCCTGTTGTGGCTGAGGGCTAATCCTACTTTTTTTAAAATCTTGGGTGAGAATATTTGCCTATGAATAGAGCTATCTCTTTATCTCTTAAGTGCTGACATCTGCTGAAGGCTATTAAAAAAGGTGGGGGCTGCTTTCCAAGAATATATTTTTCTCCATTTCTCATTTAGGGAAATATAATATTCTGCCTTTTTAATATTTCTCAAAATGTTGCATTATTTTAGGAGAGGGGTGGGTGCTTACTTTTTACAGCATGAATGCCATCTGAGTGACTTTGGACCAGTCACTAAAGGTAAAAGTAAAGGTTCCCTTCGGTGCTAGTCGTAAAGGTGCTCACCTCTGCTACAAAGCCAAAGAGCCAGTGCTGTGCAAAGACATCTCCATAGTTATTTGGCTGGCATGACTAAATGCCGAAAGCACATGGAACGCTGTTACCTTCCCACCAAAGAGGTCCCTATTTTTCTACTTGCTTCTTTCCATGCTTGCGAACTGCTAGGTTGGCAGAAGCTGGAACAAGCAATGGGAGCTCTCTCTGTTACACGGCACTAGGGTTTCAAACTGTTGAACTGCCGACCTTTCTGATCAACAAGCTCAGCATCTTAGCCATTGAGCCACCACATCCCGTGGACCAGTTATTAGGAGACAGTAAGTTCTAGTCTTGCCTTAGGCAGGGAAAAGATGGCTGGATGACCCTGAGCCAGTCACTCTCTCAGCACAATCCACGTCACAGGGTTGTCATGGAGAAAATAGGAGGAAGAAACTGGACACAATGACAAAAAAAGGGGGGGTAGATAAAAGAATAATCCCACGTATGTTAAAGCCAAACAAAATAATAATTGTACTTGACTGGCTAAGAACGTCTAGAAGGCAATACTTGTGTAATGGGTATTCAGGTTACCACAGTGAGTGATTTATTGAATGAATGAATGAATGAATGAATGAATGAATGAATGAATGAATGA
>BLBF01000049.1:6010629-6038652 GCA_015471245.1 Laticauda colubrina
CTTCCTTCCTTCCTTCCTTCCTTCCTTCCTTCCTTCCTTCCTTCCTTTCTTTCTTTCTTTCTTTCTTTCTTTCTTTCTTTCTTTCTTTCTTTGATGTAGAAAATTTCCTGGGCTGATTATTTAGGATTCCTTTTCTGCTTTAAGACCATTTCCAAAAGGGATATGAGCATACAGACACTAGAAGTATCTCCCTCCCTCCCTCCCTCCCTCCCTCCCTTTCTTCCTTCCTTCCTTCCTTCCTTCCTATGTGTTTAATATTTCCTTGAGATGATCTGCTAATGTGTCATTACTTTCATTGTAAAATTCTAGTCAGATGATTCTGGAGTTTTAGCTCTATTTTTTGTGTAAGTAACTTCAAACAAAGATTGATGCCTTTTAATTAGAGGCTGTTACATGTTCATTTTAAAAAGTATCTACATTATTACTAAAAGATAGAATGTATGCTTTATTTAAATAAGAAGCAACAAACCATTTGACTTGCTTTATTACAATTCCATAGATCTTCCCTTTTAATCTCCTCAAATCAGCTCTGTAAAATAAAGGCCCGGTCCCACTGGCTGACGGATGCAAAACGTATGCAAAAATGACACAGCGGACGAGCAAAATTTCGGGGGTGCTCCATCCATTGTCATCCGCTCCAAAAAGTGGCAAAAATTTGCATAAATAGAACGGAAAAGAAAGGAAAAGAACGGACGTGGGTAGTATGTAGTGGGGATGTTAAACGGATGTTCATAGGAAGCCTAGCGGATGTATATAGGATGCAAACCGTTCACTGCTCATCCTTTCTATTTCCATGCTACTAACGCTGTGTAGATGTTCCGTGTACCTTTTGTTTCCTCCCTCTTTCCGTTTTCAGCTGCAGCGGATGTGAGTTGTGAGGATGCCCAGAGGATGCAGAGAGGATACAGAGGACGTTTAAGGGATGATAAACGGACATAGAACGTTTGTTGCTCGTATGTCACGGATTTACGTTGTACACAGCGGAAAGTTCATCCGTTCACAAAGTTTTGTGCAGCTCAAACCTTCTTGCACGGATGAAATCTCAGTGGACGGATGCTCGACGGATAGAGCATATGAAACACATATGCAATGAGTACACAACAGATGCAAAACATTTTCCAACATTTTTTAACGTTTTACATCCTCTTTGCATCCGTTGGTGCAGTGGGACATGGGCTTAACTGATAGAGATTACTGTCTATGGTTGAGCTGGGATTTGAACTCAGTCTTTTAAAGTTCATATACATTTTCTCTCCTATTAAAGATATAGTCAAAAGCTAGTTTGTCCAATGCCCAATTCCTGAGAACGACTAAATATCCCCTCATGTAGGAGATGAGGCTGAGCCTAAGGGTGGAGTCAAGTGTGTTATTAGTTTGGAATCAATTTGGAATCACTACACCCTCATAAGTTCAACCCCCTTTGGAAATCCATTGACTCTTATCTGGCACAAAATTGCCTTGACTGTGAGGTAGTATGTAATAAATTTGTAGTGTTTTTGAACTCTATTCCAGCTCCTGATTTCTTGTACCTGACACTTAATTCTGTGATTTAAAAGAATAAAATAAGAGGTTAGAGGAATTTCACTGAGGTACTTTCAGCCGAGGTACTTTTGCTCTTCAGTAAAACAGCATAAATTTGTGATAATTGAAGATGGATTGGTGCTACCTTGATCATTAAGACAGCTCAATCATGTATTCCATATGTATTAAATCAAAGCTAATCGGTGAGCCGTGAATTCTGAACTGAAAATTGGAGGCTCTTGAAGACTAGCTTTCCGAGTTGGTACAGAAAGAACATTCTTTGTTGTGCTTTTTTGATGACTTTCTTGATGTTAGGTGTCCATTTTAGGTCTTGTGATATGATAGAACCTAGAAATTTGAAGGTCTCTAAACTGCCTCAGATTAAAGGAGTGTAGCAAGTGTGATGTGAAAAGTACAGGAAATCCTCGAATTACGACCACAGTTGAGCCCAAACTTTCTGCTGTTCAGTGAGACATTTGTGAAATGAATTTTGCCTCACTTTATGACCTTTCTTGCCACAGTTGTCAAATGGATCACTGCAGTTGATAAGTTAGTCAACTTGGCTGTTAATTGAATCTGGCTTCCCGTTGACTTTGCTTGTCCAAAGGTCACAAGAGATGATGACATGACCTCGGGACACAGCGATGGTCATAAGTATAAATCAGTTGCTAAGTCTCTGAATTTTGATCACAGGATCATGGAGTTGCCACAAAGGTTGTAGCTGTGAAAAATGGTCATAGGTCACTTTTTCAATGCCGTTGTAACTTGGAACGGCCCCTAAATGAACTGTTGTAAGTCAAGGACTACCTATCTAAAGGTTTATTGCAAGCTTAAGAGATGATCACACAACCTTGGGACACTGCCACTATCATAAATATGAACCAGTTGCAAGTGTCTGAATTTTCATCACAGGATCACGGGAACTTTGCAATGGTTGTAAGTGTGAAAAATAGTCACAACTCACTTTTTCAGTTGTAACTTTGAACGGTCACTAAGTGAAGTCATAAGTTGAGGGCTACCTGTGGTATCTCAGTTTGCCCATGCAAACCTTGTTGGATGTCTCCATGGTGTTGTTTTTTTTTCCTCTTCAAAAGGCAGTTGGACTCTTTTTTTTTTTTTGAGGAAGAAGAAGAAAATATTTTGCTTCTCACTAATGAAGCTTCATCAGTTCTGATAACGGGAGGATGGAAGGATAGTCTCAGCTGTATCTTGGTCTCCCACCTGGAAAAAGCAGCTAGGACTCACAGTTTGGAGTAATCTTCACTTTATTCCAGCAACCAAAACAATGCAACAGCAAGTAAGGATATTGCCAAATAAAACTAGCACTGAGAGCCACTGCCTCTCATCGCTTTAAATACCCTAGTTCCTCCCCTCCCACTCAACTAAGCTGCCTGACATCTGGTCCTTCGTTATACTAACACCTGCCTATCTACAGCTCCCTTCACCCACATGTTTACTATCCTTCCTTAGTATCCTGTGATTGTGCCCAGATTACCCACCACCATGGCCATTTTCCTCTGAACATCAGCCACCGCTCGTCTTTCCTTCAGTCCTGGATTCAGTAACTGCCACCCATTCCCAGCCTGGTGCAATCTCTCTGTCGCCTCCTGATGACATCATCCTAGTCTCTCCATAGGGGTGGCTGGGGTAGCTGGGGTGGCAATGAGGTAAATAGCAGTTCCTCCTGCCACCTGACATCGTTGTTGGGCTCCGGCACATGTTACAGAATATCCGGAGCCCAACGAATAGGTTCTGACAGTTGAGACTGGATGGTGAGGGGATGGTAGGAGCGGGTGTGATAGGTTAGTGTGGGGAAACGGAAGGATTGTATTTCTTGGCAGTCATCTGGTCATTGGTATTCTCTCTGAGAGCTCTTAAGGCCACTTGGGGTTCACCTGAATCAGATTGAAATTGGTTGTGGACTCTTTTTAGAACTTCTGTAAAGACTCTGTTGTAAACTGGAGATAGGTGGTGTCTTATAACTCCCCCTCTGATGAAGGTGGGGGTGTTCAATTCTAACATAGGTGGATTTTTTTTACCCCTCTTTCAAACCAGTGGGGTCGTCTTTATCCAAACTGTGGACTTTTCTTTTGGATGTTGTTGGAAGTCAGAAGCAGTGGTGGGATTCAACCAGTGTTAACAACTGGGTCGGTGCATTTGAAATTAGCAAGAAAACTTACCTTTTACTGCTGCCCCGGGGAATAAAACCAGCTGAGGCACGGCAACCTGTGCTGCTGCGCCGATCAGTTGGACTTCAAACAAAGGAAATATAGGACAGAATAGCACAGGGCTGGGTGGGCGGGGTAAACTGATCCAGTGGTGGGATTTAAATATTTTTGCCACTGGTTCAGTGGACATGGCTTGGTGGGCATGCGTTGTGCACATGCACGCAATTTGCATGCATGCATGCACCAAATACGCACTTTGCACAGGTGCAGAGGCATTCTAACTCGCCTCCTCCAAGCCTGCACGATCCCGGTCGCTTCACTGTTCTGTGCCGTGCAAAGCAGCTGCACTTCAAATTCCACGGATAAAGGTGAATATGGGAGCCTACGCGGGCAGGTGGGCCCAACAGCAAAGCCAGCAGAGAGAACCAGTTGAATTTCTGCTGCTCATCACTTCTACCAGCTCACCAGAACCAGGCCGAACTGGTAGAATACCACCACTGAACTGATTGCCGGAACTACCGGTTCGCCTGAAGATGACTACCGGTTTGCAAAGATGACAGCTAAATTCCCGATGCTTCAGTATTCTATACAGGCCATTTCTTTTTATGTCCACAATTTACTCTGAGTTTCTCACTGAACATTTTGTCTTCCAGGTATCAGTACCAAACAGTGCCATTAATTAGGTATGGAATATGAATTCCAAGGTTCTCATATGCTAAATTGCTTATGTGGTTCCTAAGAATGTATATTTTCCTCCAGGGGTGGGATCCAATTTTTTTAACAACAGGTTCTGTGGGTGTGGCTTAGTTGGTGGGCATGGCTTGGTGCTCATGTGACTGGGGGGATGTGGCTTGGTGGTCATGTGACTGGCCGGGCATGGCCAACTCAATATCACTCACATCAAGGTATGCATCTCCTTGCCTGGCCTCTCATGACTGTGAGGATGCTGCAACAGTCATAAGTGTGAAAAATGGTCATAAGTCATTTTTTTCAGTGCCGCTGTCACTTTGAATGGTCACTTCACACAAGCAAAGTATCAGCAAAGGAGGGGAAAAAAACTCCAGAGATGTTCCTGAGACAGGAAGTCTAGTCCTGCCAAGAATGTAATAAGGGTTAACGGAGAGGCAGTTTCTATAAGCAACACCAGAATGTTTCCTTCCTGCCTTCCTTACACATTAGGCCCGTAATTTCTTCTAAAAACTGGTTCTCCGAACTGCTTAGAATGCTAACAACTGGTTCTAGCGAATAGGTGTGAACCGGTAGAATCCCATCCCTGTTTCCCCCCCCCCCCCAATCTGTTACCATCATTTGACACTTGGTCCCGGAACAGTTCAGTGCAGAAACATTTACACTACTGATTTTCTATATTTGGAGTGCCAGGTGGAATGAAACAATTCCTCAAAGGATGGGTACGAGTTGTTAAATGGCACGAAAAATCCAGAAATGGTGGCAGCCTTTGTTTTTAAGGGACTTTGGTCTGTCATCAATCAGCTATTGAGAGCTCTCCATATGTCAACAAATTGATCTTGATCTTTATGGAAATCTGTTTGGAGACCCTACTGTATGATTATCTGCCTTCCAGTCTGATAAATTGAGTGCATTTCTTATAATTAGGCAGACTTTTTCCCCGTCTGCACCATTTATCCCATGAGGACATATGTCTGTTTCCGTAGGCCAACTTGTCACTCTGCATCTGACTATTTTCCATTTTGTACACTATGTGTTGCGCTGTTCTTGTGAAACATACAAGGGATGCCCCCATTCTTTCCCTTTAATTCAAATGGGCATTTGTGAGTCCTTACTTTTTTGAGGTCTCTTTGACTCTTTAAGAATAGAATAACAGAGATGGAAGGGACCTTGGAGGTCTTCTAGTCCAACCCCCTGCTTAGGCAGGAAATCCTATAGAATTTCAGACATATGGTTGTATTTAATATTGACTATTACATTGATTATGCTAATCAATATGCTATCGGTTATTAATAGTAAAGGTTAGGAATTACTAATTCTGTATTAGATCTCAGAATTTCTTGGGGAGGCTTAAATTGTTAGATTACATTAGTTCAAGTCAAGTCTTTGATTGAGTAGCAAGAAAAAATGGAGAAATAAGTGCATCAGTTTAGCATTTTGATAAGCAGAAAATAGTAACCTCTCCAAACTGTTTGTCTGTATCTGTCATGTAATGATATCAGAATCGTAGAATCAGAATATTAGATCTTTGGACAATATTGAATGATATCACTCTGAGTCCAATATCAAGGTTCAGGGCAGCAAGACCTCATAAAAAATACAATTCAGCTCTATCTGGAGCAATTTTGCCCAGCTGATTTAAATGGCATCATTCCAAATTGCAAAGCATTTTTAAATTGGCTTTATTTAACAGAATAACAAAGTTGGAAGGAACTTTGGAGGTCTTCTAGTCCAACTTCTTTGCTCAAGTGGGAAACCTTAAACATTTCAGACAAATCCCAGTCCAATCTCTTCTTTAAAACATCCAGTGTTTGGAGCACCTACAACTTATGAAGGCAAGCCATTCCATTGTTTAACTGTTCTCATTGTCAGGAAATGTCTTCTTAGTTCTAGGTTGCTTCTCTGCTTGATTAGTTTCCATCCATTGCTTGTTGTCCTGCCTTCAGGTGCTTTGGAGCAGGGGTCACCAAACTTTTGGACCTCAGGGATGACCAAATTCATAATTTTAAATCCCAGGGACCACTAATCAGTTATGTATGCATGGCCTAATTTGTGGGTGTGGCTTGGTGGTCATGTGACTGGCTGGACATGGCTTGTATGTAAATATTATAAATATTTATATAAATATTGATTTTTGTTTATAAAAAAGAACAACTTTTACCCCAAAATCAGGCAAAGCAGGCAGGCAGATTGAACTGCTCACAGAATCAGATTCATTCAGATATCTATCTGTCATTGGCTAGCTCAGTCTGTCACATAATATTTGCTTGCAAGCAAACTCACAAAATTAACTCACAACACACCATGTATGTAAATATTGATTTTTTTTTTAATCAAGAAAAGAACAACTTTTACCCAAAATCAGGCAAAGCAGGCAGACAGATTGAATTGCTGACAAAATCATTTAGTGATTTATCTATCTGCCATCGGCTAGCTCAGTCTGTCACATAAAATTTGCTTGCAGTGAGTCTGCACTGAATAATAGAACCTTCAGTCCTAAGGGAGTTTCGGCTTGCTTAAAAGCAGAGCCCGGAGATCTAAAGACTAGCTAGAAAGCAAGAGATCCAACCATTTCCTGCTTTCTAGCTAATCTAAATCTCCCAGCACAGCAGACCAACTGATGGTCAGAAAAATAGCTGACCAGGTAAGTGAGCGAGCGGAGAGGGTTTCCATGGGCCATGTGGGTGACACAGCCTTGTGTTTCTGTGCAGCCTGGATTAATTGCTTTGGAGGGAGTACTCTGGGGGTGAGATTTCTCTGTGGCCCAGTAAAATTTTCTTACAACCCACCTGTGGGCCATGGCCCACCGGTTAGTGACTGCTGCTTTGGAGAATAGCTTGAGGCCTCCTTCTTTGTGGCAGCCCCTTAAATATTGGAACACTGCTATCATGCCACTCCTAGTGCTTCTTTTCACTTACCCAATTTGTGCTTTCATGTCATGAGTAGTCCTTCATTTCACTAGACTAGACAAACTCAATTCCTGCAGCTCTAGTTTTAGTCTCCAGCCCCCTAATTATCTTTGTTGCTCTTCTCTGCACTCTTTCTAAAACTCTCCCACACCACACAAATATGTATGCATGAATGAAGCCACAGAAAAGTTCTGAGATTTCCTACTTCAGATATAAATGATCTGGCTTTCCATTATGGTGCCCAATAACCTATTCATTAAAGATTCTCCAGCATATATATTTATGTGACTTTTTCTCCTCCTCCCCTCATTATGTCTTCCATATATAATTTCTGTGTGTATTTGTGTGTTAGTTAATGCACAGAACGTCTTGTATTAAACCAGGCAGCTGTGATAGTTTCATTAACTTAGCATCCTAATTGTCTCAGGCTGCTTAAAGGATAAAAAACAACACTCATGCAAGCTAGTGCTAGATTGAAAGAGAGATTTTTTGGGAACGGGCTGGAGAAGCATTACGTGAACAGAAGCTGACCTTACAGTTCATTTTCCTTTTATATTAAGAACTGTCATGTCATTTCATTTCATCGTTGGCTGCGACGAGTTTTCCTTCTCATGTTCCATGTTCCCATCTTTTCATTAGTTTTTATTTTACAAACTCACATTTTGGGCTAACATTCAGCTTACAAGTAACTGTTATGTGACAGTATGTCTCAGAAAGAAAGAAGAAAAAATAACTGTAGATCAAGGGCTTTCAAACATTTTTAGGACACAGTACAGGCTCATTAAAAATTGTAATAATAAATTCCCAGAACCCTAATCAAGAGGCAAAGACCTGGGGATGGAAAATTAGCTGCATTTCAATTATTGTGTGTTTTATGTCCCTTAAGTCTATTATAGAATCCTATGAAATTTTCACGGGGCTGTGTGGAATCCAATTTGAAAAACTAGTGGTTAGGGGAACATATATGTATCAGTGCATGTTTGAATGAAACATACTTAGCAAAGCCAATGGTCTCTATTTGTGGTTACCTGTCTTGCTTTTCCTGAGCTATGGACAGTTACATATTATTATAGCTCATTTATTCTTTTTGATTCAGACTTCAATACAAGATTCTTGAACACCATAATCCTGATCAACAAAGGTGTCAGGCTAAAAAACAGGAGACCCTGAATTCTAGTCCTGCTTTGGGTGCAAAGCCAGCTGGGTACTTCTTGAGCCAGGCACTCTCTCTTGGCCCTAGACTGGAAGTAATGGCAAACCACCTCTGAAAAACCTTCTCAAGAAAACTACACAGAACAATTCCTGAGGATCAGCCATAACTGAACAGCCATAACTGAACTAAATCTATCTGACTTATGCTGTATTTCTGATACAATTTTTTTTTTTGCTAGTTCAAAATACTACTCAGTAAAATCAGATTCATTCAAATGAGTTTGATAATATCCAAACTTGCAGAATAGCCAAAGGAATTAGAATGAGGTTGGATGTTCAGTTACTTGTGTTCCAGGATGAAATATCAATAATTTTGGTCCTGGATCTAATCTATTAGGTAAAGGTAAAGTCTAGTCATATCAAGTCCATAGCATGGTACTCTTCTCCATTTCTTAGCTAAGGGAGCCAGTCTTGTCTGAAGACATTTTCGTGGTCATGTGGTTGGTATGACTGTACATCAAGGTGCATGGAACACCTTCCCACAGAAGTGGTACCTATTTATGTACTTACATTTGCATGCTTTTGAACTGCCAGGTGGGGAGGAGCTGAGGCAAGTAACAGGAGCTTACACCATAGCCCAATGCTCAGGTCTCAACCCAGGGCTGTCAGTTTTCCAGCAGACAAGTTCAATGGCCTTTAATGACTGAGTCATCGCGCATGTGCACACATACACATGCGTACACACACACATCTATGAGGTAGAGCAACCTATTAAGAGCATCCTCCATAGCATAGCAATAGCACTTAGACTTATATACCACTTTACATTGCTTTGCGGCCCTCTCTAAGCAGTTTATAGAGTCAAGTCTATTGCTCCCAACAATCTGGATTTTCATTTTACCAATCTTGGAAAAATGGAAGGCTGAGTCAACCTTGAGCCTGTTGAGGTTTTAACTGCCAAATTGTCGTCAGCCGGCAGTCAGCCAAAGTAGCCTGCAGAACTGCACTCCAACCACTGCATCATTCTATAAGTCAGAATATGAGAATAAAGAAGTCTTCCTTTTTCTTTAAATTTCTCTTTCTCTATTGAACTCAGGCAGCCAGAGCTTGAAAACCACAAAGCTATGCTCATTTTTCACTGGTCCCAAACTCATTTATTTGCAAATTAATCCCATTGAAGTCAACAAATCTTATTTCTGTTCATAAGAGGAATCCTCTAAAATACTGATTAATCCATTCTTTTTTAAGAGGGGGGGGGAGACACAATCTAATTTTTTTTAAAAAGCATGTCTGATCCATTGGGTATCAATGGATAATAATTTCTCTTCTGGCATCGAGATATTCAATTCTATTTTCCTTGTAGAAATGTTGCTAAAATGCTCTTGTTTGTCCCATTCCTGGCTATAATAATGATGGGCACAAATTTTATTGCATATAAAATGTCTCTCTTTTACTACATTGTTCTTTTATCATTTTCTGAATGGCATTTTTATTTTCTATGGTGGTGATGATAATCCTTTCGTATGCTGGCCAAAGACCTTAATAAGAAATGTTTGTTGCTTTTCATAAGAAAGGAATACCCTGAAAATTTATTACTTTCTCCTTTCTTGAATGTGGAAAACACAGTCTGAATCAAATATAGTTTCCTATTTTTATCCCCAGCTATCCTATCAGGAAGGATAGCTGTACATCCAAGCAACATCCATTACAGGGTGTTTTTCTCCTATTATTTGACATACTAACTTCAATTTCCTCTGCAGTAATATAGGTAAGTCCTCGACTTACAAAAGTTCATTTAGTGACCGTTCAAAGTCACAACGGCACTGAAAAAAGTGACATGAAATTTTTTTACACTTACAACCATTGTTGCATCCCCATGGGTCACATGATCAAAATTCAGACTCTTGGCAACTGGTTCATACTTCTGACGGTTGCAGTGTCCTGGGGTCATCTTATCCCCTTTTGTGAACTTCTGATAAGCAAAGTCAATGGGGAAGCCAGGTTTACTTTACAACCTTGTTATTAACTTAACAATTGCAGTGATTCAATTAACAACTGTGGCCAGGAACATGGTAAAATGGGTCAAAACTCACTTAAGAATAGAAATGTTGGGCCCAATTGTGGTCATAAGTTGAGGATTACCTTTCGATGTGTCCGTCCTCCAGTGTTTACTTAGCAACTATCTCACTTAGCAACTTTGGGGCTCAGTTATGGTTGTAAGTCGAGGACACCCTGTGTCAACATCACATAGGTGTCCAAAAGGACAGACCTTTGATTATACTGTTATAATTGTATGCCAACTAGGACTATATATAAACTTAATAAATAAGTACATAAATCTTAACTTTTTTTACTTTTCCTACATGGATTCCACACTACTAATCATACTTAGAAAAGGCCTAATGAATGAATGGAACCAAATTCAATTCTGTTGAGTAAATATATTGTAAGTGTCAACTCGTAAATAATTCCTATGCCTATTTCCAATTTGCCATAAGAAGGGGGGGGGAGGCCTGAGGGAACAGTGTGGCAGATGAAGGCCAGAAGCACATTCCACACTTATCTTATGGAGATTGTAGCCTAGGCTACTGGATCTTCTGCCCCTGAAAATCCTTCATTGGAGAGTGTGATTGATGACACACAGCCCGTGAAAGTGTTTCATTGGAGAACCTAGTTTATGATACACCCAGAGGGGATGGGGGAAACACGGTCATAGGTGATAGTAAATTATGTGTTAGAAGTTGGAAGGAGTGTAGAGAAGAGCAAGAAAGATGATTAGGAGACTGGAGGTTAAAACATATGAAGAACAATTGCAGGAATTGCGTATATCTAGTCTAATAAAAAGTAGGACTAGGTGAGACATTATAGCAATGTTCCAATATTTGAGGGGCTGCCATGAAGAACAGGGAGATAACCTATTCTCCAAAGCACCAGAAAATAAGACAAGAAACAATGGATGGAAACTAATCAAGAGGAGAAGCAACCTAGAACTAAGGAAAAAAATTCCCTAAGTTTAACAACAATTAACCAGTAGAATGGTTTGTCTTCAAAAGTTATGGGTGCTCCATCACGGGAGGCTTTTAAGAAGAGACTGAGCAGCCTTTGTCTGAAATGTATAGTTTCCTACTCAAGTAGGAAGATGGACTAGAAGACCTCCAAGGCCCCTCCCAATTCTGTTAGTCTATGTTATTCTAAGAACGCATGCAAAACTCTGCCATTGTTAAGTAGATGAATAAAGATGAGCCAGGTTCATTCTCAGAAGTGGGTTTCAAAACAGTCTCCACCAGGTGGGCTTAGCATCAATTTTTCCTTCAAGATAAAGATGGCTGTGCTGAATGAAGTCTCAGACTGACATGGAAGAAAATAGTTTGTTTATACAGTAATAAGAAGTAATCCCTTGACACTGAAAGCTGCCAATAAAAATGCAATTGCTGTTTCTGCTGACACTTAGCACAATATTATTAACAGAAATCTTAACTTTGGCATAGTGACGGAACCTGTGATGTGGCTTCTTGGATTTAGCACACAGGAAAGGGTGAAGGAAAAATAAAACTAGGGCTGCCGGAGAGGAAATATGTCTGTATACACATTTAAAGTCAGTGATTGGCTTACAAGAATGGTAGAACCACTGATGGGAGCTACAATATTGCTAATAAAATAATAATACTAATAATGGATTTCCCATTGCAGTGGTAGTAATGATAGGAACTAATTGGCCTGCTGACAATCCTGCATTTCTTTTAAGATCATTACTGAAGAGTCAGTGAGCCTGAGCTGTCTCCCCCCATAAGGAGGTTGCAATTAAGATGCAATTAATCGGACACCTGATTAGCACAGTCAGAAGAAATGTCTGATTTTCCTCCCTTCTCCTGGTCTGATGTATCTGCTTCTTTTCTTTACTATTAGATTATAGAACCAATACTTTCAAATTATCTGACAACTCTGACATATAATGGAATCTATGAATGACCTTGGGGAAAAGAGGAAGAGAGGCTGCCTAGGAATGAAATAGAATTGCAATGGAATAGAATGGAACGGAACAGAACAGAACAGAACAGAACAGAACAGAACAGAATAGAATAGAATAGAATAGAATAGAATAGAATAGAACAGAATAGGCTTCCGGTTGAGCCCTCCTTGCTGACAGACCAGAGACTGCAATCATCCATGGCTTCGGTCCATGCTCTCGGTGGAGAGCCCCTATCATTTTGATTAGGGGCTGAAGCCGCCTTGGAGAGACAGTGGAGGAAGGGGAAGCCACCAGCCAGATTGAGGGGAGCCACATCTCCCCCCCTTGGCTTGACAATATTTCTCCCCAAAGATGACTGTATCGGTGGTCTAAAATGGCCATCCTGAAGACGAAGACACAGGTGGACTAAGATCATGCAGGAGTGAAGAAAGAGGCGGACAGTAAGAGAACTGGGACATTTGGGCACAACAACTAAATAAAAGGTAACCTGGGACAAATATAACAATAAGAAGTTTTAAGAAAGAAAAGAAAGCAGTGGGAATACAAAGGGAAAAAAAAGGAAAATAATTTTGACAAGCAGAGCGGGGCTTCGAACCGTGAAAGGAAGAAGCCGGAACAAGATATTTAATTAAATTGGACTAAAAAAGTTTGGCACAAAACAGCATTATGAAAGTTGGACTTAAGAGTTTCAAAAGGGAAAAAAAGGGGGGGGGATATACTAATTGGAGATTTGATTGTATTGGAATATGGAGGTTTGAAAAGCCTTGAATAATACAACTGGGGGAAAAAGGTGAAGATTCTGTGTAACAGAGAATGCCATCTTGTGGACAAAAATTTAATTTAAAAAGACCATGTTTCTCTATGAACCTGATTTGATATAAATAAAGGAAATATTGAAACAATAAAACAGGAACCCTGGAAAGTGAAAGTTGAATCTGAACAAAGGAAAACGCAAGAAAAGATTGACATTGGGATTAATAGGTGACTTTGATATAGACCCAGCACTGGAATAATTGTGAATCTAGAAAGCTTGAAGAAGAAAGAAGAAAATTAGAAGTTGATTCTTGGACTTTGTTGACTATAAGATATAAAAGTGTGCAATGATGATATCTCTTCTGGAATTAAAAATGGAACTTAAAACTATGAAATAATTATTACAGGAAAGAGGTGAATTATTGGGCTGTCTTAAAATTTTTGGAAATGGCGATTGAAGAACATGAAGAAGGAAGCTTAGAGAAGGAGAAGTTGATTCAAGGAGAAGCCATCTTTAATAAACACTGAACACAAAGAACATTACAAGGAAGAGGGAAAAGAAAGGGTTAAAAGCTCAAGATTCAAGAAAATAACAAAAAAGGTGAAGCTAGGAGAGGCAAAAAGAAACAACAGAAAAGCAAAATGGGGAAGGAAGACATAAAGTGGGAGGGGGAAAAAAATGGAGGGGAAAAGATGTGGGAAAATAAAAGGGAAGAGAGGTAATGAGAAACAGGAGCAGGAAAAAAAGAAATATGGCAACTGCAAAATAATGAAAATATTTTTTTTTAATTTAGAAGACATAGAGATAATGGTTGATTAAGAATTAAGGGGGATTCCGCATGGGGATAATATAAATGTATATGCAATTATAAACTATTTAGAAAATAGGGAAATGTAAATTACAAAGAGGGAGGATGGACACTGATATTTTCCATTAAGTGAATATATGTTTTTATTTTCATCTTTAAAAGAAATGTTAATGTTTAATAAACACATTGAAATAATTGAAATGAACTGTGAGGATGTTTAAAATGAGACTAATATCAGTGATCAGGATTAGTTAAATGGATTAATTTTTTTCTGTTCCTTTTTTTTAAAAACTATAACTAAAATTTTATGAATTAAAAAGGGAAAATACAATCTGATTGAAAAGATATAAATGTTATGTAGCTTTTAGGGGATTATTATTATTATTATAACTAGTTAAAAAGAAATCTTTCTTGGGAATGAAAGAAGAGGGAATTAAGAAATATCTAAACCACTGGAGTGGCACGCCCAAATTAGTAAATTGGGGGGGGGGGGGAGAAATCTATGCTTGTTTGTCCTTTTTTGTGTAAAAGCTTGTGCTAACTTAGAATTTATGAAAAGAATATGTGATGAAATTACAAATTTGATAGATAAAAGTACTAAAAGGTAATCAGTATGAAGATATGGGAATTATACTGTATGTGATTTAAATGAGGAAAGAGTATTTTGGAAAGGGTAATAATAGAATTAAGTAAAATTTGTACAAAACACACATAATACAAATCCAAAGTAAATGCAAAAGATGAATGTATAACTATTGTCATGTTTGCACGTAAATATGGTAACTCAGAATCACACTGGCCACTGAAAACAGTTGGGTTTTTGTTGTTGTTGTTGTTGTTATATAATGTGATAAATAAAACTTGTTTTTTTTTTAAAGAATAGAATAGAATATTTGGAAGGGACATTGGAAGTCTTCTAGTCCAACCCCTGCTTAGGCAGGAAACCTTATACCATTTCAGACAAATTGTTGTCCAATCTCTTAAAAACTTCCAGTATTGGAGCATTTACAACTTCTAGAAGCAAGTTGTTCCACCGATTAATTGTTAACTGTCGGGAAATTTCTCCCTAGTTCTAGGTTGCTTCTCTCCTTGATTAGTTTCCACCCATTGTTTCTTGTTCTGCCTTTAGGTGCTTTTGGGAATAGCTTGATTTCCTCTACTTTGTGGCAGCCCCTGAGATAGTGGAATATTGCTGTCATGTCACCCCTAGACCTTCTTTTCATCAGACTAGACATACCCAGTTCCAGCAACTGTTGTTCATATGTTTTACCCTCCAGTCCCCTATATAAGATAAGAGAGGCAGGAGCCCAAGGTCACATAATGGTCAGAGAAAAATAACTTAGAAAAGACCTGCCCAAATGTAAGCAGTCCTTGACTTACGAACACAATGAAGCCCAAAGTTTTTGTTGTTAAGTGAGTCATTTTTTCAGTGAGTTTTACCCCACTTTGTGACCTAATTGTTCGTATCCTAATTGTTAAGTGAACAGAGTTATGTTAAATAAAACCTTATTTTGTGATTGGGAACCTTCCTGGTTTTCCCTTCCCGAAATAAGTAGGGTTATAATTAGTGGGTTCAAAGATTGCACTGCTTTTCCTGGTGTTCTGTTGGAATATCATTACTGGTCATCCCAGTAAAGCAAGTTAAAATGAACTTCCCCACTGGCAGGCCTATAACAGAACACACTGCTTTTTGCTGATAATAGAACAACTGTCCTTTTCTTCTTGTAAATGGCTTGGTGGCCAAATGTCAAACGCATTGTTAAGGGAATAATAGATGACAAATGCTGGACTTGCATTGGGGAGGAAAAAATCAAAAGAGAAGAGGGAGGCTGGTTTTACCAAGGTTTCCCACAGAGACAAGCTATGGCGAATGTATTTCTCAATGCGTTAGGCCTAATAAGAGCATTTAGTTATTTATATATAAAAGCTGAAAGTGGTTCGCAGAAAAAAGAGGGGAGGGGAGGATATAATGGGAAATGTAATTACCATAATTTTTCCCCCTAGCTTTCTTTACACAATACGAAAAAGAGAAAAACCTGAGAGAGGGAGGAGAGAGAATTGAATATGTTTTAGCTAAAATTGGTGGTTCTATTTTATTTTATTTTATTTTTCTTTGTAGGAAGAGAAAAAATAAAATAAAAAGCACCACGATTTAATGTTACGTTTGCAAAGTATTCTTGCTGCCAGAAATAATGCATTCACTGGAAGAGAAAAACTTGGATTCAAATTAATGAGAACACCCAAGCCGGTGCTCAAATTTTAAGCTGTGTTTCCTTGGAATTCCTTTGATCGTTAGCTCTATGTGTGTTGTAGGGTTATTGCAAGGAAACAAATATGTTAGCCCCCTGTATCGCAGTTGGGAAATTGAGTTCCCATCAATTCCCCCTAAGCATGTAGATCTCTTATCTCAATGCACAGGGTTAAAATAGCAATTTCCTGGGACGTGGTGGTGAATAAGAAACAGCCTGTTCTTCTCTGGCAGTAAGGCTGAAAAGGTTTGTAGCAGAACCAAAAAAAAATATCTTTTTTTTTTTAAAGAAAATACAGGAATTCTCAGCAGCTTCTGAATACAAAGCCTGGAGAGTAGTTTCAGTTTACTGAAAACCCAATAATGATGGAAATAAGAACAGTACAAAGTTGATAAAAATCTAGCAAGCTTTGAATTAGGCAATGCGTGAAAAGGCTTGGACAGATAAAACATATTTGTGTATGGAATTGAACAAATGCCAATTCAAAGCCAGATGAATCTTCCTGAGGAAATAATTTCATCACGGCCATCAGTATATTAAAATAAAAAAATAAAAACCCCTTTCCATACAATTGTACTTATCTCTGACAGTGGGGTAATTTTGAAACAGCTTCTGATACTGGATATTAATAACAGAGCAAGTTATTGTGGGATGACTATTTTAAATATCTAAGTTCAAGGGTTTTTTTTTTTAAGCTATGTAGATAGATATGCATGTACTGTATTTATATTGCATGTTGGGCATGCAAAATTTGGAGAGAGCCAGTTTTGTGTAGTGGTTAAGGTGCTGGCCTTGAAACCAGGAGACTGTGACTTCTAGTTCTATTTTAGTCATGAAAGATAGCTGGGCCATTCACCGGGAGATGGTGAATTCTAGTGTCACCCATGAAAGCTGGTTGGGTCTATCACCAGGAGACAGAGAATTCTAGTCCTACTTTAGGTGATTGTAGATCAGTCATTCTTTTTCAGCTCAATTTATCTCACAAGGTTGCTGTGTGAAGAAAATAGGAGGAGAAGAGAATATTCACTGCCTTGGGTTACTTATAAGGTAATAAAGGTAGGATGAAAATCTCATCTTAATCTAATATGCATGAATAAATGGTATAATTGAGACATCTGCTGCTTAAAAACATCCAGTTTTAAAAAAACCTTCCATTTAAGTAAGGATATGAAACTGCTTACAAGTGGCCATTATCAGGGAAAAACAGAATCAGCTGTTAGGGTTGACCTGAAGAATGTAGTTAAGTTACAAACTGGGAAGTAGGAATCAGTCTAGAACTGTGATGGTGAACCTATGCCACGCGTGCTGGAAGTGGCACACAGAGTCATCTCTCTGAGCACACCGGCCCTCATTCGTTGCTCTTCTGGTTCTGGCGCCCACATGCGCATCAGCCAGCTGGTGTTCATGCATGGGGAAGTGCCAGAAACTGGAAGAGCAACTCCCTGGAGCGCATGCGTGTGCCAGCCAGCTAGTCTTCATGCATGCAAGAGTGCTGGAAACTGGAAGAGCAGCTCCCCGAAGTGCTAAACTTCTGGTTTCCAGTGCTCCTGCGCATATGTGTCAGGGAACTGCTCTTCTGGTTTCTGGCATATGTACACGCTCCCATTTCAGCACTCAATGCCGAAAAGGTTAAGGTCCCGGGGTGAGTTTCTACCGGTTCTGTCCACCTCTGTAGAACTGGTAGCTCTGAAGAGCAGCAGACATAGAACCGGTTCTATGTCTGCTGATGTTTTTGCCCACCCACCCACCTGGCCTCTTACCTGATCTTTATTTCCTGATTTTTAAACTTCAGCTGCCAAATGAGGCAAAGCTGCAGTTAAAAAAGCAGGAAAAGAGGGCTGTTTCAAAGGCTGCTTCTCTGCACGCAGCATGCTGACGACAATTACAGGCATGTGGCTCCCAGCGTGCAGGGAAGCTCATAAATCCTGAACCGGCAGTTAAACCTGTCGTATCCCACCCCTGGAAGGTCCCATTGAACAACTATCCCTGAACACTTTCTTTTACAGGTGTGATCCTAGAAAAATGGAAAATGTTCATATTTCTTCCAGTCTAAGAAGGATTGATGACCTCTAATAGCAATATCACTTATACTTATATATCTCTTCACAGTGCTTTACAGCCCTATCGAAGCAATTTTACACTGTCAGCATATTGTCCCAAACAATCTGGGACCTCACTTTACTGACGTTGGAAGGATGGAAGGCTGACTCAATCTTGAGCTGCTCAGGATCAAACTCTGATAGTGAGCCATGAGTTAACCTGCAGTATTTCATTCTAACCACTGTGCCACCATGTCTCTGTAACCCTAATAATAGTAATAAGAGCCTTGGCTGCAATTTCAAAATATCTGGAGCACCAGTTGAACACCATTAAAACACCCTTTTTACAATCCTGTAATCCCTTAACTCAGGTAGAGTGTTGAGGGGATGGAATGGAGTGTATACTGGCCAGATGCCTTGCAAAGTTCACAGCAGATTTATTTTTCTTTGTGAGAAAAACATCTGCTGCTACCAGGATTGAACTCTCAACCTTCCAAGTGAGTGGCAAGCATCTTCACCACTAGGCCACCACACCATTTACCATTTGAACACCATTAGCATTGTCAAAATCCCCATCAGTTAATTGCAAAAGACAGTTTTACTTGGAGTAGTTGACAGCTATCCTGCTGGCATCAGTCTTCTAATCTAGAGCTTCAACTTAAAGTCTTCCATTGCAGTTCCTGAAGCTGTGAAGATCTGACCTTAAGTTCTACTGAACTGCATTGATATGGCAGCAGTGTTCCAATATTTGAGGGGCTGCCACAAAGAAGATGGGGTAAACCTATTTTCCAAAGCAGCCAAAGGCAAGACAAGAAACAATGGATGGAAACCAATCAAAGAGAGAAGTAACTGGAACTAAGGATAAATTTCCTAATAGTGAAAACAATTAACCAGTGGAACAGCTTGCCTTCAGAAGCTGTAGGTGTTCCATCACTGGAGGCTGTTAAGAAGAGCCACTTCTCTGGAATGGTAGTCTCCTGCTTGAGCCCTGGTTTGGACTAGGAAACCCCCAAGGTCCCTTCCAACTCTATTATTCTGCAATTCTGCTTGCATGTATACCTTTAACGCTATTAAATAACAGCATCTGTCTATCTGAGGTCCTTGGAAAGGACTCAATAGATGGATTGGAATGCCAGATCCATCAGAGTGACTATATGCCCTACAATGATAACAGTGACAATGCAAGATGAGTTGACTACTGAGCTCAATTCAGGAGCATTGTTATCTTTTTAAAAATGTGAACCTGTTAATAATATTTGATGATGGTATTATTTACCTGGGCACAATTAATATTTGGTCAACTTGAAAAAAATAGTTTAGAAGGGAAAGGGAACATTGGGGCTATGTGTTTGTGTGTGTGTGTGTGTGTGCATGTGTGTGTGTGTGTGTGTATCACATTATATTATCAATAAAGTAGGAAAGGAATGGATTGCCCTCCTTGAAAATAAGATTTCTTTGAATCTGCCTGTACCTGTCTCATTTATTTCTGTTATAGTACCCCTCATTATGTTAAACTTTAGCTACCAGCAAGCTTTTCAAATTGGTGACCAAAGGCTATGTAGGGGCAGCAGTTAAAAACAACAACAGCAGCAACAACAATGAAACGAATAAGGTAAGGCAATCATTGGCAGTCATTCTAAACAAGCAATTTATCCTCTAGTCAGGAGAAATCAGAAGTTTGAAAAACTGCATTGAAATGGGAGGGGGGAAGAGAAATCACACAAAGTCATAACAAAACACACACAATGCGAATCAAAAAGAAATAATTGGACCAGCTATTAAAATTGCATTTTTTCTTTACTTTTGACAGTGTACAATAAGTGGCAGGTATTTATTTGAAACTTTAATCACAAGGGATTGTCAAGAGAAACCAGGAAAAAATATAGCTTTGATGACTGTTTATAATTGTCAGAGGGTAATGTGTGTAGAAGGAAACTCTTTAGATGTGAATGGGTTTTTTTCCCCTTTAAAAGCCAACAGGATAAAAGTAATAATAACACTGGATATAGACAAACAGACAAGAGATTATTTTTATTGGATTGAATGTGAAAAAGTGGCATTAGCCAGGATTTGTGGAGATTATATACTGGGAAAATACATTCTTTATGTGTCGGTAATGGTGCTTCTTTCCTTACTTGAGCTAGCTGGCCAAAATGGCTCCCTGTTGACTACGTTTTGATGAAATGCATTGGTGAAAAAAATGCAGAGTCAGTAAGGCTGTACTTTCCTCATTTCCCTTGGAAGGAGATCTATTATATGATAATTTTGTTAATGCAGTTTCACATCAGAGTTTGAGGAAAGCTGAAATTATGTGATGGAATTTTCTCTATTAAGTCAAGCATTCTCAGGAATGGGCATAATCCACAGAGAAACCATTAACAGACCAGATAGGGTTTAATTCTGTTTAAACAGAGTCAGTTCTGGGCTTGAACTTAATATTCCCCTAAAACTGATCTAGTTTGTCATAGGGCTGCAGTAATCTGGAGTGTCTATCTCTGCAGTGCTTAGTAGTTCTTTGGACTTTTACAATCCATATGAGATATGTTTATTTTTAGAGTGTCTGTTCTCTCCTCGGTCTCCCCAAAAAACACTAAGTCAATTCTTAGTCCTGGCAAAAACCTATTTTATTACATTAATGTGAATTTATTTCATTCATGGTCAGCCAACAGCTTGGAAAGCCAACAGCCTTTCTTGGAAAGGTATACTAATTAGCTCAGAACTTTATCAATCCTGGAACGCTGCTTTGTAAAATTCCACACTCAGTGCTGACAGGGAAGGGCTGGGTTATATAGACAAATCTTCACAAGGCTGGAATGAATGGATGAATGAATGAGTTTGCTGCAAAAGCCCCCTCCCCTTTTGCTTCTTTTTTAATCCTGATGGGAGGGGCCATTCATCATCCATCTATGGCTTTACTCCCATGTCTACTCTCAGTTCTTAATTGTGCCTTCCTTTTGGCAGCTGTGCTCATGCTCGAGCTGGGAACCGGTTTCGGAAGCTCTCCTGCCTTACTGCTGTCCAATCCCAAAGGCAGCTGATGACTGCCAGCCTGCCCTGGCCCCATCTCTGCCTCTGACACAGAGCCCTCATCCTAGCCTTCCTCAGTCTCCAAGACTGGCCTGGGTTCCTCCCCAACTTCTTTACTCCTGTCCGACATCTGCTGCCAGCTCTGCCAGCTGCCAGAGGGCCACAACAGTGTCAGGCCTGAAGCCTTTTTTTTTAAGTTAAAGCCATTTGGTGAGCATCTTCAGAACTGCCACAGCAAGGCCAGTTGGAGCTGTGAGAGCCAAAAGGGGGTGACAGAGATAGCTGGGGATGTGTAGCCAAAACAACATTATTTCCCGTGGGAGCCAAGGACATTCTGCCCAGTGTTGGAGAGGCAGGGACCAAAGCTAGCCAGGATGGTGGCTGCAACCTGGTTGGACAGTGATGGACATGTGATAGACATTTGACCTGAGGGAAGGAACTTTGGGGTTTGATCTGGATGGAGAAAACCTTGGGTCCTTCAGAGTCGGGTTTTCCCCAGATGTGCCAATATGACATGCCTAATAAATCTATACTTTGATGAATATGTCTGCCTCAGAATTTTGATTCCGTTGGCTGCAAGTAAGGACGACCTGTAAAAGGACTATTAACCAACTGATCATTCTCTTTTTTTTCCCCTCTCTGTGTTTTATCTTCTATTTATTATTCAACAAAGCACTTATAATTTTTCTCTATGTAAGACGTTGGCGATTATGTTGGTGATTCTACTTTTTTTTATCAACAGCCACATGAAAAAGTGTTGTTGAGTTTTATCCAAACCAGTCCCAAAATCTAAGGGACTGGTTTGGACAAAACTCAGCAGCATTTTTTCGTGCAGCTGTTGACAAAAATAGGATCACCAATATGATCACCAACATCCAATGATGGATATGGCACAAGAAGCAGCAGCAGCAATATTTTTGATCTTCACTCCTGGGGAATACATTTCTCCATATAATTCCATATTCATTTCTTTCTCCAAGTTTATTTAGTTGCTTGCTTTACTTATACTTTTTTCATTGTACAGAAGTACAAAATGGTATGCATTCAGATCCTTCCTCTTATTTTTCCCCACCAGGTCAGATAGATACAGATTAACAGAGTTGGAAGGGATCTTTATAGGTCATCTAGTCCAACCTCCTACCCAAGCAGGAGACCCTACACCATTGCTGACAGATGGCAGTCCAATCTCTTCTTGAAAGCTTCCAGGGATTGAAGTTCCCACAAATTTCTGAAGGCAACTTCTGTTCCATGGGTTGGCTGTTCTCACTGTGAGAAAATTTCTCCCTTTTTCCAGGTTAAATCCCTCCTTGTTCAGTTTCTATCCATTATTCCTTGTCTGGCCTTCAGGTGCTTTGGAAAATAGCTTGACCCCCTTGTCTCTGTGGCAGCCCCTCAATCTCATAAGGTGGAGTTGCATTAATAATAAGAGGCAGTTTGGTGTAGTGGTTAAGGTATTGGACTATAACCTGGGAGACTGTGAATTCTAGTCTCACTTTAGGCATGGAAGCTAGTTGGCTAACTCTGGGCCAATCACCAGAAGATGGTGAGGTCTAGTCCTACCTTAGGCATGAAAGCTGCTGAATGATTTGGGGCCAATCACCAGAAGACTGTGAGTTGTAGTCTTGCCTTAGGCATGAAAGCCAATTGGGTGACTTTGGTCCAATCAGTCTCTCTCAGCACAAACCACCTCACAGGATTGTAGTTGTGGGGAAAATAGGAGGAGGAAGGAGACTAGGAATGTTTGCCTCTTTGAGTTCCTTATAAAGTAACTAGCTCAATACCTGTGCTTTGCTACAAACTATGTGATCAGGCTTACTTTTGGGGAGGAAAATAAGGGGGGGGGATTCTGCCTCTTGCCAAATAGTATTTGCTGTTTGAGCAAGGAGACAGCAAGGAGCCTGGGTGTGGCTTAGGTCAACTGTTGTGTACTGAAACTAAAAATGAAACTGAAATTCCTCTCCTCTGCTTGTATTTTGCATTTGGAACAGCTTTCTTTTCAGGTGGGGAGGGGGAGTAGAACTCCTTAAGGCTAGGTCCCACTGGCCGATGGATGCAAAACATATGCATAAAGGACACAGTGGACAAGCAAAATTTTGGGGGGTGGCTCCATACGTTGTCATCCGCTCCAAACAGTGGCAAAATTTTGCTAAAACAGAACGGAAAAGAATGGAAAAGAATGGACGTGGGTAGTACGTAGCAGGGATGTTAAGCGGATCTTCATAGGAAGCCTACTGGATGACAGCAGATGGAAGCAGATGACACATCCGAAGGGGTTCCGGGGGAGAATTGCGAAGCAGACGCATAGTAGAAGGGGCGGTTACATAGCGGATGAAGTGGATGCATCATGGATGCCTATAGGAAGCAAAGCAGATGCCGCGCAGATATATATCGGATGCGAAGCGTTCACTGCGCATGCAGGCAGTATGAATTGTGTCAGCTCCGTGGATATAAAAGGATGCAGCACACATGCAGTCAGCATTCAGGGGAAAGACGTGCTGCCACATACATCTAGCAGGAACACCATGGTTCGTCAGTCAGGGAAAAAGAGGAAGCCTGTGCCTACTCATTCCAGCTCTGGCAAGAAGGACAGAACCAGCATCCCACCCCCTGGCACTGACTCTGAAGCTGCTGCTGCTGCTGCTGCTGCTGCTGCTGCTGCTGCTGCTGTGGTGGACCAGCCCCAAGGCCCTCAAAACCCTGCTGCTGAAGGCCCTGCTGCTCCAGTCCCTGAAGGCCCTGCTGCTCCAGCCCCTGAAGGCCCTGCTGCTCCAGCCCTGCTGCTCAAATCCCTGAAGGCCCTGCTGCTCAAGCCCCTGAAGGCCCTGCTGCTCAAGCCCCTGAAGGCTCTGCTGAAGCCCCTGCCAGAGGGAGGAAGAGGCAAGGGAAGGAGAAGGGAGAGAGGAAACAGTACACCATTTCTGAGGAACATGAGGATGAGGTGCTGGAATGGCTGAGGGAGAATGAGTACCTTTGGAGAAAGGGCCACAGACTCTATTGGAACACCAAGAAGAAGCAGGCAGCTTGGAGAGACAATGCAGAGAGCCTGGGGTACACTGTAGATGTACTCCTGGGATGGTGGAAGCACATGCACACCTGGTATGGCAAGCTACACCTCAAGAAATCCAGGCAGGCTGCTGTCAAGCTCACTGACTGGGAAATGTACGTCATGGCCAAGTGCAGTTTCCTGGAGGGTGAGATCCACCACCGAGGAGCAGCCCCTATGAGACCCCTTTCCCTCAGACAGGCCACAGACAGCCAGTCCTCTTCCAGCCAGGAGCCAGCGAGCCTGTCCAGGCAGGTGTCTTCAGAGGGCCACACGGCAGAAACCCCCCCGACAGCTGCACTCCCCTGTCACAAGTGGAGGAAGAAGCACCAGCCACCAGAGGCCAACCCACCCTCACCCCAGCTCCACAGGATGCAGGCAGAGAGGCAGACTGGAGGGCCAGAACCACAGTGTCCTGTTGGAGATCAGGGACACAATGAAGGCCAGCACAGAACTTCTCTCTCAGCTGGTCCACTTGGACAGAGGATCCTCGGGCCACCACACTTTCATCACCTATGTGAGCCACACCCTCAGGGACCTGCCGGAGGCCCAGTACCAGGTGATGAAGGAGAAGATAACAGCACTTGTGCACAACCCTCAAGGCCCAGCTGAACCTGCTCCTACCCAGTCCAGGTCTGGTCCTCCACCCCAGGCAATGTCACAGCCCTTCCACGGCTTTCAACAGCCCCTCACCTACCAAGGCTACGACTACCAGGACTTCCCACAGCAAAAATAGACCTTCCAAGTCCAGGCCCAGGTTCATCGCATGCCACAGACTCCAGTCCTCACCCAGCTGCAGACCAGACAGCCCCACTACTCTCCTCCTTCCTCCACCCCACAGCCAATCCCATCAACAGACAATCTGTCATCAGTCTTGGGCCTCACATCTCAGGTCCTTGATGAGGGGCCTCTCAACCTCACGGGACTGAGTCAGCTCTCGGACCACTTCCTGAACACACCATCCCCTGTTGTACCCTCGGGGCCAAGCACCCCAATGGTGCCTCAGACCAGCACTCAAGCTAAAGCCACCTCTGCAGTCCCTGCCCGCTTAACAGCTGAGACCATGGACATGACTCAGAGTGACTGAGAATAGTGTCAGAGACTGAGTTGTTTACTTGTTCACTTTATCTTTGCTTAAGACACTTTACTTGGTTCATTTTGCTTTTTTAATAAAGTCATAAAGTTACCTAAGACAGTTAAAAAAGGTTATCTTTGCTTAAGACACTTGGTTCATTTTTTTTACTTAGTAAAGTGTTGGTGAAAACTTTTAACAAATGGTTACGCCTTTGCAAACTTGTGGGATAGAAAAGGATAGTTGTGGGATAGATAAACCTCCAGTGCAAGCATAGTGGGACTGTATGGTCCCCCATCCCAGCTGCCACACATATGGACCTTTTTTATCAATAACAATTTATTGTATTGATCAACACATTTTAAAATAAACAAAGCTCTTTATTAATGCCCTATTCATTGTAGGACCACTCAACATACATAGCACAATCTCATCAGTGTTATGTGACAGGCTCAAGGAAGCATCCATTAAGCATCTATCATCCTGTCTTGCCACTCCACTGCTCCAGCTGGGGAGTTGCACCAGTGTCTCAGTAGGTTGCGCTGCTTCTTCCCTTCACGTGAAACTCTGTTGGGGCCTTGTACATCCACAGTGTCTATCAGCTTACATCCTTGCCTCCATTCACCAGGCTCCATGTCCCCATTCCTTTGTTGATGGTCGACAAGTCTGTTCTGCAACACTGGGTAGCAGGTGCGCATGAGATTGTGCAGGATGCAGCAAGCTTCCACGATGCTCCTCGCAGTCTCTGGGTTATGCTGCATGGTGGTGAGAAGTATCTGGAACCTGTTGGCCAGGATGCCAAAGGCGTTCTCCACCACCCGTCTTGCCCTGGACAGCCTGTAGTTGAAGATCCTCTCTCCATGGATGAGGTATCTTGAACTGTATGGCTTCATGAGGTAGGTTCTGAGGGAGAAGGCATCATCACCAATGATGAAGTAGGGCACATCTTGTGTGTCATTGGGTAGGGGGTCTGGATCTGGAAAACCCATGATGTATCTGCGTTCCAGCCCATCCTTGAGGTCACTAGCATTGTATACCTGGCCATCTGAAGCTGACCCGTTGCCTGAAGCATCGATGTACCTGAACTTGTAGTCAGCATCAACCATGGCAAAGCTGATGATACTGAAGAAGCCCTTGTACTTGAAATAAGTGGACCCTGAGTTGGCTGGAGCTTTGCAGGCCACGTGCTTCCCATCGATGGCTCCAATGGTGTGTGGAAAGGTCCACCTCTGATACCACTCTTCTGCAAGTTTCCTCCAGCCTTGTTCATGGTGGGGCACTTGAGGAGCTCCTCCATGTATTCTTCGATGATGGCCTGCACCACTTCTCTGACCACTTTGCTGATGCTGTTGTGTGGCACCCTCCATGCATACTGCATGTTTCTGTATGTGGTTCCAGAGGCCAGGTGGTGCAGAGTCAGTGCCACCTTCAGTTCAGGGTCCAGGTTGGGACGGAAGTTGGTGCTAGGCTTGGTCAACCTGGGTCTCAGACACTCTACAAGTTCGTCAAACATGGCTGGTGGCATCCTCATGAAGTGCTGGAATGCACGAGTGTCTTCATTCCTCAGCTCCACTATCAACTGGTCATACAGTCCAAACTCCATTCTTCTTCCGATCCATCCTCAGACCCACGCAGCTTTTGGACGTCTCCTTCTTCTCCTTCTATATAAAAGGTGAAACCTTTTATTTTGGTTCTGGTGATGAATGATCGCAGCTACCATACGGACTGTGTCATCATCCATGGTGGAGAACAATTGATGATGTTGAAGACCAAGACCAAGTGTGAAGAGGTCTGTATACCACGGCTGCTCGACTCATACTGAGATCCAGATGATTTTCTCCCCCTTTTTATAGGAAATATCGGTTGTCCACTAGGTGTCCTTCTACATAGTCTAGACATACTGCAGACATCCTAAATATCCAAGGTACATCCCAGATACAAACGTTTTTTCCATTTTAATCCTTTATATACAAGATGCATATGCTTACATCCTTTCTACTTCCGTGCTACTAACGCTGTGTAGACGTTCCGTGCACCTTTCGTTTCCTCCCTCTTTCCATTTTCAGCTGCAGCAGATGTGAGTTGAGGGGATGGCCAGAGGATGCAGAGAGGATACAGCGGAGGTTTAAAGGATGATAACAGGCATAGAACATTTGTTTCCCGTATATGTCGTGGATGTACATTGTACGTGGCAGAAAGTTCATCCGCTCACAAAGTTTTGTGCAGCTCAAAACTTCTTGCGCTGATGAAATTGCAGTGGACAGATGCTCGAGGGATAGAGAGTATGAAACACGTATGCAGTGAGTACACAATGGATGCATAGCGTTTTCCAACGGATGGCAAGTTTTTTTTAATGTTTTACTTCCTCTTTGCATCCGTAAGTGCAAAGGGACAGGGGCTTTAGCATCAGAGTGTATTAATAATAATATAGAAAATACTAATGCTCTGATGGCCATTTCAAATATCCTTTCTTAGTGAGCACCTAACATGTCAAATTTCAAGTGTGTAGGCTTTATGGTTCTGAAGATTTTGTGATGCTCCGTGAGTGGTATTTCACTTTTGTTAGATAGATAGATAGATAGATAGATAGATAGATAGATAGATAGATAGATAGATAGATAGAT